>OX235272.1:62090840-62127488 GCA_944472155.2 Trichobilharzia szidati
CGTAACGATTCCGTCAAATTCTGCCACCTCACTATATGACGTGACAGCTACTCAGTCTTTCAGCGTTGTCACATTTAAATCTGGAAGAAGTTTTTGAGTTGTGAAAGTTACGTACGAGAAATGTTAGCTACAGAATCATTAGTCAGAAACTAAAACTTATTTTAATTTCATACTATTAACAACTGTCTGTTGTATTCAAATTTTTATTTTCACAAAACTGTTATTTTAACTGACAGTTTAAACTTCATAAGAGGTTTACGGAAAAATTTTCAGTAATTTTTGATGTGGTTGTGTTCACTGAGCTGGATAGTTAATTTGCGAAGCTTTCATCACCCTACTAGGTGACATCTTCAGCGCATACTTCAATTTGAAGAGAGAAATCTAAAAGCTCACTTCAAATTGAAGTATGCACTGAAGATGTCACCTAGTAGGATGATGAAAGCTTCGCAAATTAACTATCCAGCTCAGAGAACACAACCACGTCAAAATCATCCACCTGAGCTACAAATCTTCTCCATCATATCTAAATTTTCAGTAAATTTTACGCCTACCATTGCGTTCTTATTGAAACTGATATTAGTTCATTTAACGCTGTCTTAACCCTCCAAAGGAATAAACAAATGAAGAGGAACAGTTTATATGAAACTAAAACTGCTGAAATGCAAGTATTCAAAAGTTAAATATTTAAAGAGGGATAAATAATAACCAAGTGTTTTCAAAAAATTTGAATTTTCATTGAAGCGAATGGTAACACAAAGGAGGAATCAACTAAATTCGATGCATACTAAACAAGATTAGGGTACTAATACCGGTAAAAATGATTACAGTCCTGAACTGAAATCTCTTTCGTGACAATTAGACATCACAAATTCTCAAATGAATACTTCAGGTTGAATATCTGCCAGTCGGACAACATTAAATACTGTGGTGAGTTAAGAAGAAGTTCGTTACAAAAATATTTAACAGACTGACTTCATTCACTTGTCGAATTCCGTTTGTACAATAAAATTTCTGAAAATTTCTGTGGAAAACAATTAGTCAAGATTCTATGTTTTTTCAAAAAAGTAGGCTCTTCAAACTGTGTAATTCTGGTAATGAATTGATTATATAGATATGAAACACGCATTCAAACCGACAGTACTTTCACGTAACACTAATTTCACTTTATTTTCACTTGCAGCTGCTTCATAGATATGGAAGCTGGAGTGACATCGGATTCAATTTTTACAAAAATCTAAATGTGTTTTAACAGGAAAATCATTGAAGATGCAGCCTAGTGTTTTCTAGCATTGCAATGTACACCACTTCAAATAAGAGCAATTCTAAGTCGGCTAGGTATTACGTTAAGAGCATTATTGTTAAGTCGACATTTAATCGCTCATATTTCCCAAATTGTTTTAATTCGTGATCTCGCATTAGCATTTCTCAACACAGATTACTTCTTATATAAAAATCTGTTTTAACTATTAACATCTAGCGAGCTAAATAATGGTAGACTTTAATTATAAAGCCAGTCTGTTCTTTAATACACTTGACTTTATTTCATAACAAATCTGTTACGCAATTAGAAAAAAAGCGGGAAGTTTAAAAAATATAACACATATTCATTCATTTCTTTTTTATTTTACTGAACCAAAGTGTATGTGTGTGAAGAAGAAAGGTGTTTCCATTAAAATAAGTTTTAATTCATGTCAACACGCAAAAATAAACAAACATGCAGAAGAAAGGATGCTGTATGATACATGAAAGAATATAAGGGAACAGAACATATGGTCTGTGTACTCATCGTCATAATTATCATCATCATCATCATCATCATCATTATCAGTAGTAGTTTCAAAGTTCCTGCTACTGCTATCCTCTACTAACGAAAAGGTGAAAATAACGGCTTTTTAAAAGAGAGTAACCAGATGGTGAACACATTCCTATCCTAAAGTGTAATATTCCATCTATGCATAGATTTTCTCTCTATTACTTTATGTCGAATAGATATGACCATGCAGAATTTTTCCTGAATATTTTTATGAAGTATGAATGAATGAACACTTTATTATTATTTTTTTCATATTTTCTTCAGCATCTTCAACATTCGAAGCATAATCACTGTAAAACGGTTACATAACTATACTCTATGCTTAGAAAATGAAACAATAAAAACAGAATGCTTCAATCAGAATACTCGTTCATGTGTATATGTATATTATAAATATCTAAATTAGTATAAGTGGAGAATTCGGCTGAATGTCTCTGTGAATGCTTAAACACAGACATGCAAACACTCATATACACACGTGAACTGTCCTAAAATTCTAAACAGTTTGAACATCCTTTATGAGTTATCCAACAGTGAGATGCGTAAAATAACCATCTGTTAATAAATTTCCCTATAAAGTTATTGACCTGATACATTATTAAGATATTTTCTTACATTGAAATGCTTAAAACAAAAAGACTTTTTTTTTCCACTTATTTCTTTTGTTAAATTGTCACTTAATATTCCTGGAAAGTATTACATTCCCGTAGAAAAGTAGCCATATATTAATTGTTTTTCATCACAAACTGATTACAACTCAACAGTAATTAGCTGGTTACTTTAAGATTGCAGATTTAAACCAGTCAGATAATCAAAAGAAATCAACAAGGAAAAAATAACTATGTCGTTTTCATCTACTTATGTTCGACACTGTCTGTCCATGAAGGTATGAAGAAACAAATACATAGATGTAACATGGTGACAATTTTGTCACTGAGCCAGGGAAAAGTGACAATTCTTGGTTAGATAAAGAACGAATTCATAGTTGTTCATTTCTATTCGACGTTGACTGATTTCTAAAGATTCCCTAGAATTTTCGATCATTACCGAAACTAGCCTTAAATTAGTCGATTCTCCCAAATAAAGTAATTTGCCTAGTTATCTAATAATTCAGTGCTCTACCTAACCTGTAAGTACCAACAACAAAATACAAATTAAAAAGACATAGTTATTGAGGAAATATGCTCTGGTTAGCAGTATATTTTAGTAAAATAAAGGCTAAATATTATCGAAGAAAAAAGGTCTAGAACTAATCTAACGAACACGGCTGCACTACAAACCCAAAGAATGTGCATGTTGACAACACAAGGAAAAAGCTCAAAATGGCGCTGAAGCCAGTTTGTTTATGTACACATTCAGACTAAGTCTTAGAACATCGGAAATAGCTCTACAAACCCATGAAAACGAGAGTAGCCTTTCAAGCTTATTGGTAAAATTAAATTGGTTCTAGAGAAAAATCTTTTCTATCATGACTAACTTCTTCGTGTTTTATAGTAGTTATGTGCAGGTGCTTGGTGGGCATCCATTGTATAACGCTAACTATAAAAGTCTTATGCCTGTCTGGGCTGTTACGAACTGTAAGTATTAATCTGGACACTATAAAACAGGCTAAAAATTATCGAATCTTACTAAACAATTGAGTAGTGCTCTTTATGTACGTATGTATGAGTGAAAAGAAGCAATATCGTATCGGAATGGAAATTAGGACACTGAGAATAGAAATATTTGCGTCAGTTCCTCTTGTGAGCATAGATCAGAAATTCCTATGCAAACTATTAAGTTCTTAGTAATGTCAAGAATATAAGAATGTATTACTTCTGTTAAAACTTCTTACTTGACAAATGACTCCGAGTCGAAAATTCACTGAGATGTGATGACTATTAGTCAGTTTGAACCTAGTAGTGCTCTAATAGTGACTATTGCGGTGTGCTACCAACTCTTGAAGTTATGTAAAAGAGAAATGCTCATGTTTTACTCAAGCCGCACTTTTTCCTGCTTCGTTTCCACAGTTAGACATACAACCAACTAATCAGTCAAAATAAATATTATTGTTTATAAAAAGTCTTGTAGGAAATCTAACGAAACTACATAGCTCAACGTAAATACGATTTAATCAATAGTAATTTCCCGTAATATACTACTCGGTCATCACCCATTACATAAACAGCAGTCTGCCAATTCAAGGTTCATAATGAAGAGATCACTATTAATTTATCATGGTTCTATTGTCCTGTCTAAATAAATCCGACCTCACCTGCCTGGACGTTATGTACCGGGAATCGAGGTAATAGACTCTATCTGAAATCTCATGAAAAAAGTACTGAAATGAGCTGAACTAAATAAGTATTGATTTCCAGTATTCTGTAATTTTCAAGTGTGGGTTTGCAGGGATTTGATTAGTCTCAGGTTTGATCACAATCTGACATAAGTTTGAGAACCGTTAGAAAACCACGGACTACTGAACAGCTATTTCGTCCTGGTTTTTGACTCCTCCTCATTACGTATCCACTGGAGTTCGAACCCAGGACGTTCCAGCTATAAGGCTAGTTTGTAGACCAACCAGCAGCTGGAACTTAATCAATAGCTCATGAATTCTAATTACACACCGCTGACCTTGGCTGATGGTCGTGCTTTATATCGTGAATCGTGGGTCAAGTCCCAGTGGCTGAATGTTCTACAAGCTCACCTTGTAACCAGAACAACCTGGGTTCGAAACCTGTGGGGTGCATGCCGATGAAGAGTTCTGAGCTAGGACGAAAGGCTGTTTAGTATTCACTTGTTTATCAGCAGTTCTCTAACCGATGTCAGCTTGTGATCAAATATAATTCACATCTTATTAGTCGATAACTAAATGTACGGATATTATTGTGATTCCAGCTGTCGTTCGAATACTCATCTTTTGATCTCCAACAATGTTTTAATTTATACCCAGAAAAGTAGACATATTTAATTGAATCGTTTCTGAACTTACCAATTGTGAATAGCGATTTGAAAATATAGAATTTGTTGAACTGATTGGAATAGTTGTTAAATTAGATTGTGTCTCATCAGATATTGATGAACTTTCAACCTCTGTATTTGGCATAAACCTAGACATACTGGACGGTGAGGATGACGGATTGGCTTCATTCAAATGCATGAACTCATTTATTTGATTATTGTAGACATTTGATTTATCACACTCGTTGTTTGATGGGGTATTATTACAACGTGTGTTACTTCCTTCATACTCTAATTGTCCATTTGCTGTACTTGCTTCATTTGTAGTATTTATGTAAGATGTTTCTGCAGTATTATGATACATACTACTAATATTACTATTGTTATTAATTTGATTTCTTGTAAAGTGCGACTGTGGAGTATTCCATCCTAATAAACGATTACCTGATGACGGGGTTGATAATGAAGGTGAAGAGGAGGATACTGATGACAGAGTTGATGAATTTTCCTGGTTTGATATAGTAGCTATTGGATTACTCTTAGAACTATCCACAACTTCACAATAATGACTGTAATTAGTGTTCATCTTTGTTAAATTCCCTAAATTTGAAATTTTACTCAGTGTGTTTATGTTGGATGTGGACCCTTGATGAATGATATCATCGACTGAGGATGACACTGATGATAATATACTGCTCACAGTTGTATGTGTACTTGTAGATATATCAGTGGCTAGAGTTATCATACTAGAGTTTATTGAATTTGTATATTCTGAAGAGAATGATGGAATGAGAAATTGTGTGCTGTTATTGTTATTATTGGCATTATCATATGGAAGTACAGTATCCAACTGAATATGATCTGAACCTCTTTGTTTTGAAAATTCACAGGCATCATCTGATGTAACAAGTTGATGTTGATGACGTGGTAGTTGTAGGGATTTTCTATTACATACTTCACTAACAAACGGGTCATTAGATGCAACATTTATATTTGGTTCCAATGAACTTCCGGTTTGTTTTAATTCTTCACAAATATTTTGGCGCTTAAAATGTCTATATGACGGCATAGATGAAAAGTTCAGTCTATAGTTATTATGATGCTGTGTAGAGTAGTCATTTTGTTCACTGGATAAACTGTCAGTTTGTTGCGAGGAATTGATATTTGACAGGATCTTTGAACTGTCAAATGCTGTATGCTCACTGTTTTCATGTGCCGAATTATTCCATTTCATTGGACTGGCTATATTACTTACTGTATGAGATGATAACTGCCCAGGAGATGAACACATAGGGAAATTAGACTTTATCCCACTGATATCAGAGATTAAGTTTGAATTTGAGGTTTGAAATGTAAACTGATTATTGGACAGTGGAATTGTGGTGTGTGCCTGACATATTCCAGCTACAGCGGCTGCCGCTGCCGCCGCAGCAGCTCGTTGCATCAGTGGTCCAGAAGGTAAATCTGTAAGAAGAGAGCCTGGGTGGCTGGAAAAATTTGCTACTGTTGACAAAGACGGTGGTGGTGGTGGCAGTGGTGGTGAAGAAGATGAACCAGTTTGATCTAACGACTCATTATTATTTATTGACATTGATGGTAACTCCATGTTGTTAGATATAGGCGAATTAGCTAAAGGGAAAATATGTCTACGTTTACCACTGCAAGTGCTATTATTATTATTATCATGAGATTGCAGTGGATTATATGGTGGATATGTTGGATTAAATCCTGGAGTGAGTACTTTCCTTGGCATATAAGGCAGATTAGAACCATAATAATTCATAAAAGCATTATTGCCTGTTAAGCCTGACGGGATGCCAAGTGCAGATGTATCAATCAAATTGTTTGGTAATGACATACAAGCGGAATACGCGAAGCCAGGATCATTGTTAACACTGTTATTACTG
Organism: Trichobilharzia szidati; assembly: GCA_944472155.2. Taxonomy (NCBI): domain Eukaryota; kingdom Metazoa; phylum Platyhelminthes; class Trematoda; order Strigeidida; family Schistosomatidae; genus Trichobilharzia; species Trichobilharzia szidati. Next base: position 62,097,501 of record OX235272.1, read on the forward strand.
CGATTGTCATCATTATTACTGCTATCAGTGTTACCACTACTGTCAAATAACGTATGACTGTTGCCTGAGAGATTCGTTGGTCCATTGTAAATACTTGAATGGGCATAGGGTTGGAAATGCGATCCTTGACCAACTGTATTATATGTATTACGTAAGTTGGGAAAAGGCTGACTATACTGAACGTGTTGAAGATGTCTATGTTCATGATGTTGTTGTTGCTGTTGTTGTTTCACTAACTGCTTCTCTTGCTTACGGTATTTAGCTCGCCTATTCTGGAACCAAACCTGTAAAAAATTAAATGAATTTTTATAGCTGTATTCTGTTTCTGAGTATATATATATATATAATTTGGTAATTGTAATGTACATGAAAACTCACTTAAAGTTAGACACATATCAAAATATCATTTCTATACTTTCTTAAAGGGGATTATTGACGAAGTAGAGTTTGAGGGAGCTTAAATTTAGTTGAAATCTTTAATGTGTGTAGATGATACCTCCTGTGAATCAAACTCAAACCATGCGAAAACTCACTCCTGTTGCACCTTAAAATACACAAACGAACTAGTCATTGTCTCGTTTATCTTCATATTAAGGAGATAAAGTTGGCACTTCACATTTATTCATTTAGTTAGCATGAAACAATATCTGGAATCTGTTAAAGGCTACTAGTAATCCAGTGTGCATGTATCAGTCACAAAAAGGTCACTAATTCTTCATGAACCAGCGTGTGGATACATCCTGTGATAATGAATTTAATATGAATACCGAAGATTACCTAGAAGTTTAAAAAAAACAGTTCACCTTATAATAATGATCACATCTCAATAGTTTATCATTTCAGTACTATCAAAAGTATAACAGGATACAAAAATGATATATACTGCTAACTGATATTGAGTATTTTGGAAATACTGACATCAGGCACAAGTACTTACTAGTGAGATGAAAGTGTTCTGAACAACAGACAGGCGGTTTGAAAAGATTCGACTCAGTTAGTTGAGTCAAGGCCAAAATTATTATCATATTGTTATTGTTCCCTTAAGTTCAGAGTGGAACACAAGGCTTCAACAACACATCTCCACTTTGTCCTATCTTCTGCAGTCCTCTTCAGCTTGGACAACGATCGCCCACCATCTCTCATCTCTTCCTCACACGATCTCCTCCAAGTCACCCTAGCACCGACGACCCACTCGTCGCTTCCCATTTGGATTCCACCCGAGGGCCTGGCGCTGTGTTATTCGATGGCCTCCTCAACGTATACCCGATCCATCTCCATTTTCTCCCACATATTTGTTGAGTGATCGGCTCTTGGTTGCTTTGTTCCCAGAGTTTCTTGTTACTAATCCTTTCTGGCCATTTGATCTTCGGTATGGAGCGAAGGCAGCTGTTGATAAAGGTCTGTAAGTTGTTGGAAATCCTTTTCGTTACAAGCTTGACGAGTTTCTGACTCATATAGAAGGACCGACTTCACATTGGTGTTGAAAATCCAGATCTTGTTGTTTATGCTAAGTTAGTGCAGAAGATTTCCAAACTGGTTTCAGATTGATGAAGGTACAACCTGCCTTTCCGATCCTGGCCTGCTTTGACATCTTCATCCGTTCCGCCTGTATTTGAAACGATGCTTCCTAGATAAGTGAAGGAAGTAACCTCTGACAAATCACTCCCTTTGATGGTGATTAGTCCTGGTTGTTATTGTTGTTGCTGTTTGTTGATTATCTTCATCACCTCCGTCTCTGTCTTCTCTATATTCACCTGAGTCCCGCCTTCGCTGCCAGTCTCTTCAGCCAGTTTGTTGGTTTTCGCCTGCAAGTCTTCGAGTTTTTGTGACATTAAACATAAATCATCCACACGTGAAATACAGACTTTCTAGAGTCTTCTTATCGGTACAGCGTATTCCTGACTCCTCGCTCCCTTTGCCCAGTCTGACACATAATCCAGTCCACCACAATTAAGAATATCATCGGTGATAATAGGCAGACAGTCTTGTCTTATTCCTGTCTGAGCTTTGTATGCTTCGCTGAGTTTCCCAATGTGAATCACTTGACACGTGGCATTGTCATATATCTGTTGAATGAGGTCGATAAAGACTTGCGGCACGCCGTAATGTTGAAGTAGTTTCCGAATTACTTCCTGGTCAGCGCTGTCTAGTAAAGTCCTTTTCAAAGTCGATGAAGTTACGATAGAAGTTTGACTGCCATTCTATGCTTTGTTCGATGACGATGCGTAGAGTAGCAATTTGATCAGCACATGATTTGCTTTTCCTGAATCCAGCCAGGTTGTCCCAGGCTGGTGGAGTTCTGCATCCAGTAGATCTTTCATTCTCCCCAGGTTGATGCGACTTAGTATTTCACTTGACGTGGACAACAGTATTACTCCACGCCAGTTCTTGCAGAGGTCCAACATAAAACTTACAAACTCGACCCTACACCAATGAAATGGTTGCCGCCATACAAATTAACTTGCTTTATTGATTATCACTTACGGTATCAAGCAGACTAAATATTGTGATTTTAATGAATTTGGTTTCATAAAGGAAAATAGCATGAATTCTCATCAAGAACTGTGTAATTTGTAAATGACCAATTGACTTCTATGGTAAAATGAGATTAGTAATCGTATGTAGACCAACTCATACATCCATTTAATTCTTATTTTATCTAAAATATAACGAAAAACGGTTCTATTTTCGGCTGATGCTCTTCCAAACTGCCTAGTTTACTAATCACCCGTAATCACGGAAAAGGAGGCTGGTTAGGCAGCAAGATAGCTACGTCATCCCTTGGAAGAGAAACACTGCCACTGAAACTGAAAATGTTAAAGCTTGGAACGCAAAGAAATGGAAAATGAATCTTGTGTACATTCCTCTGATAGGTTTTAAGGTACACAAAATATACCTGTTTTTAAGATATTCTGCTGTGCAGTTTCTGTTCGCCAGCGAATAAGTGACAGGACGCTTTAATAAGGTATCCTAAATAGACTCTTGTTAATACTTTAGTGCTTCTTATTCATCATCTGTATCATAAGATTTGAGTGGTTGTTTTAGTTCTTTGCATACTTATATTACCTGTAGAAATTTTTAACTTGTTCCTTAGGGATAAGTTAGTGTAGAAGAAATAACTCAATCTTCATTTTTGGTTAAACTTATTTCTTGTTTTACTGTTTAACTCTAGTTCTTTTTATCTTTATTTGGAAGATGAAGTAAACAAAATATTCAGTAGGAAAAAAAAGCAGAAAACCGAATAAGAAAAAGTGAAACGGATTGAAAATAATTTAATTAGACTTAACTTGCCCACTTAATGGTCAATAAAAAGTTAGATGTATAAGAAGGTATTGAAAAGTCAAAGTAGAATTTAACATATATATATATATTTGTTTATTTGCATAACTACTTAAAATTCAAAGTGGATACCAGTTTAAATTATCCCCGCTGAGATGTTGCTTGCATGTCAGTGCATTGATAATATCTTTTTGTTTGTATGCACACTAGCGCGTTACTTAACCATTCTTCCTAGTGAAGGGAAAAAGATAAGTGACCGGTACAAGAAATGTCGTACTGCCTCTCTCCTTCTCTCTCTGATGATCAGCATTTCTCCCTCACCCTTAGAAAAATTATTCAGTCATTTTATTTATTTACATACAGAAAGAAATATATAATTATGTATGTGTTGTTAATATACCTACTAACTGATTCCAAGAGTTTCAAATGAAATCTTTAAATTGGCATGAATACTCAATACAATATAAAGTTTAGTCCAGTCTCCTTCTTTGCTCACGCATACATACATACAATGTAAAAAGTCTAACATAACAGAAGAAGTAGTTAATCGTTCCCTAGGGTGGTAAGAAATATGCTAAAGAGAATAGCTGATTAAAAAAGAAGACGAGAAAGAAGAAGGAGAACTAAAATGAAGTAAACTGAAGCAGTGTAAACGACTGAAAATACTCTGCTGCTGCTGCTGCTTCTGGACTATTCTAAGAACAACAAAAAATAAAAGGTAAGAAAATTATCATCAATGGAGAAAAAAAGCATCAGTTAGTGCATTTTCTGCTGAAACTTGAGAAGGTAATAAGATAGTATGCCATGTGTATGTGCACACAAGGAAGTCATTTAAACATTATGAAGACGAAAATCAAGTAGATAAATACTCCTTTTTCCTTTACTTTAAGAAAATTAAATTTTTTTTCTACAGCAGAGTGATGGTAAACTGACCTAGTTTTCTTTTAAAATTATTATTCCTATCTGTTTCTCACTCCCTCTGTGTTTCTCGTTATTTCAGTGATATTAAAATGTCTTTTATGAGCACATATACTGTCCCCTATGTTAAATTTTCACTCCATGTTGCATTAATTTGGAATTTGTGAGAAGAAATCTGTTATTTTCAGCGTTTATCTCATTTGAACTCACCAGTAGTCGACTTTAAGTGGAAGGGGGAAAAAGCTGTGGAACGAAAGAGTGATGATTCATTTCTGCTACAGGGAGTAATTTTATCTGTAGGATTATTAAGATATTTTCTTTTCCTTGAGTGTTTTGATATATGTTGTTTTCGTTTTAAAGGCAGTTTACTCTTTTAACTGGGTACAACTGAATTCTGTTTTTATTGAAAATCAGAAAGTTATGTATACCAATTTGGTATCGCTACGAAAATATATGATTATAAAAGGGCCATTATTACTACTATTGCTGTAAATAATAACAATAATAGTAATAGTAGTAGTGGAATTCTGGTAGTATCAAGACGTCTTCACAAAGAGCTCATACCGATCAACTGACTTTAGGTGAAGGTAAACTAGACAATAGGTTATTAGAAACTTATCAGCCATGAAAGTGGTAACAGGTGTTCGACGTCTCTGGTCTCTCTGTCTACTCTAAACCGACTGTTACACTATGATATCATAGTTACCTGGTTTCATTTTAGTACAGAAAAGTTACCTTAGCACTGAAGTACATATTATACACATACAAGTCACGAATGACAGAGGATAAGTGATATAACTTTAAATCAGTATTCATTTCATAAATACCAATAAAATGTTCTACTCTATATTAAATGTTTCATTTTTCTAAGTCAACTTATTATTTTCCCATTAAGAAACAATACATTTAGACTATAGGACTTGTGCGCCATATCACAAGTTGACAAAGTTACAGTTCATAGGTCACTGGAATCCAGCCCAAGTGGCTGAACAGGTAACAAGCTTCGTCTCATAAAGTGGTTTCAGGAAAAAAAGAAACCTTATCCTTTCTGTCTGTTAACAAATAAGAGACATTTGTAACCTTGGTGTTGTTAATAGTTTTCTGAGAACCACCTTTGTTTTAAAGTGTTATCTTAACCGGTTTACTGATAAGAAATATAAAGGACATTCCAATCCTGTCACTAACTCACTTCTAAATAACACAGTCTTCGTAAATGTAGACTTTAGGAGTAACCAGTCAACAGAAGTAATTAGGAGTCATTTTTTCAAACCATTTGGTAAACGGTTTTTCATAGACAAACTTCAAATGAAATTTACGTGTTCTGCACTGTTCTAAATCTGTGTAATAAAAACGAAGTGTATGCTTTGGGCTCCTTTATCTGCATATACCATTTTGCTTGATCCATGGAAACCAGATGTATTTGGTATAGTCAGAGAATGTTTTTTCTATACACATGAGGTTACATTCAAGTAGAATTAATAAGGACTAATGGAAGACAGTTCTCTTCTACAGCATCTGATGGTCCTATATCATTCCACCAATCTGGGGGACAACTTTGGGTAGGTCTGTCATATCCTTTTAGATTCACATTTTATTCGTTTCTTACGTCTTAAAACAGTTAAAGCCTTAGGTTATCCTAAACTGAAGTCTAATGTTTGTGCGAAGAAGTCCATGAAGTCTGGTTAAGGCCATGATTTACTCTTTTCGCCAAATTAATTATTATAGCATCCATCTATTAGTATTACTGTCATTACTATTTTCAACCCTAACAGTATTATCTGACTTCACTGATTCAGCAGTCCTTGAAAAGTACTTCATTCTATTTTAGGCAACTGTTCTATTCTGTTTCATTATACTCTATTTGTTTACCAGTGCTAATAGTATAATACTTCTTTTTTTCACAACCCTCTTCTATTTACCATCCGTAGGTATTACTCCGGATGTAATGACATTGTGTTATTTGTACTCACCCTGGCTTAGTTTAAGATTGTCATCTCAATAGTAATAACAACAATAATATACTTTGTGAAGAATAAAACTCACTTGTATTCTAGCCTCATTTAATTTTGTCATCCTTGCTAACTCCTCACGACAGTATATATCTGGATAATGAGATTTTTGGAAAGCTGACTCCAACTCTTGTAATTGGTCTTGGGTAAATGTTGTGCGGTGACGTCTTCTTGCTGGTGTTGGACATGAATTTGTTGTAGCTGTAGTTACCGTTGCACCTGAATAATGACCGCTTGTAGCAATCAATGAAGTGTGTTTCATTCCACTTGATGAAGGACTTTCATCTGTTGACATGGAGTGTAATGAATCAGCACTACTTGGTGACTGTAAATTACTCGATGAAATCTCATGCCCTAGGGTATATGGATTATTAGTAGCTGAAGAGTTACGATTCAGTGAAGTGGATCGTAACTGATGCATAGTATTGGATAAACAACCCATTCCGTTCAATAGTATTGGTGGTTGTGGAAGTTGTGATTGTTGTATTGGCGGTCCTATTGCTGTTGAACTGGATGACAAGGATGCTAATGGTGGATTAGGAAACAGAAAACCTGTTGTCGAATTATTAAAATTAAAACCGGTTAATGATTTAACAAAAGACGAAGCAGCAGCAGACAAACTCTGTTGTGTAATCGGGTCGAACGGAAGTCCAGTCTCTGAGGGATCTATAGACAACATTTGATGATGGTGATGTGGGTATAACTGTTGAGGGTGTATATGATGATCATGCTTTCCATTCTTATTAGATGGAAATGTGTGATCCGAATTAGAATCCTTTGTGTTATTAGCAGTAGTTGTGACTGCTGTCGATGATGATGATGTTGATGACGACAGTGATGAGGAGGATGAGGAAGATGGACAGTCTGGATGAGGTAAATTGTTAAAAGGATAAGCTGAATTTGGTCGCATAGGGCTTGAATTATTATGCGATGGTTTCATCATTTCAGATGTACTGCCTGAAACAATCAGAAAATGATATGTGTAATAAATTATTATACGATCATATTCAAAATGAGATATTTAAGAAAATAAGACAGAATATAATTGGAATTTACTGCCTATGGGCATCCATATGCAGTTATTCCCTAGATTCAGTAATGACTGGTGGAGGCTTCATCTTAAAATGAGACACAGTTTCCTCAAACTTTCAGACACACTACAATGATGATGAAATGTGAATTGTAAAGTGGTGTCAAAATATTGATTCTTATTGTCTGATGTCAACAAGTACGGTGTCAGCAAAAATTCATTAAGAAATTAAGCAGAAGTTGTGCTAGTGATACCTAATTTGATGAACAAACGTTACATAGTGAAAAAAGAAGGTACAAAAATCAATTTACTTATAATACAAAGCTTCATCGATCTGTCATTTTTGTCTTCAAAGTAAAGAGTATGCTAAATGATTAGTTATCGATGCCCATTATTAATTATTTACAGGAGTCGGTGTGTAGGGATTTTATTTATTCTTCAAGTTTCACCAGGGATTGATATCAGTTGAAGAACGATTGAAAACCAGGGAGTACTGAACAGCCAGCTGTCTCACCCTAGTTTTGGACTCATCGGCACTACGCACCCACTAAGTTTCGAACCCAGAACTTTCCAGTTACAAGGCAAGCTCGTAGACTATTCAGCCTCTGGAACCCGACCCATGGATTCTAACTTCCACTAATTCTGGATATATAGAGCGACCATCAGCCAATGTCATCCGTGGCGAGTATTTGTCCTCACTCCCGAAAGGATGGACGCTACTGGTCACGACTTCTCACTAGAACTCCAGGAAACTCCGTCCTGCAGCCAGTCACTAGTGAGCATCAGATTAATTTTCAAGAGTTGTTTCGTAGGTATTTGATTTATTTTTCAATTTCGACCACGGATTGTTTTTATATCCCCTTTACCTCTGTAAAATCCATGTAAATTCGTACTGTATTTTGTTACAAGAATTGGTAAACAGTTGTTTTGCGAGGTTCTATACAGTAGTTTAAATTTTATAAACCTCTCAGTTCACCAAAAAGTACCTATAGTTTTGATGACACAAACAAGAGTCCCATCAACTAAGGGTTAAATGTATACCATGTAAGGATTGAACTGCATATTATCTTGGTAGTTTGAAGATAACTAAATGAACTTCATCTAGTATTTGCAGACCATGTCCTACATTTACAGTTAACAGTTTTATTGTGAATTAAGGCCTTAACTTTGACTGAATACTTGAGAAATGCTTCAGTAACAAATCAATGTTCACTCAGTTGTATATGTATGTATGCCTCAAAGCCGAAATCATTACTGAGATAGTAGTCGACTTACCATGCCCTTTTGACATTGTTTATTTTTAAATGAACTAAGTACTTATGCTTAAAGCATCGGTGGTTCAGTAGTAGAATGCTCACGCACTCTTAAACCCCGCCTAGTTTACTAGCTGGTTATAAGCCAGAAAAATAGGGAAGGTTGGGTGTATCGCTAGCAACTCTGCCCCTTAAAAAACAACTCTGCTAATAAACTTCAAAGTTTCAAGCCCTATTTCCCACTCAGAACACAAAAGAAGGAGACTGTTGTGTAAATATGACAATATTTCAACCAACTAAATGAGCTTATTGATATAAGTATAAAACTTGGGCACTGTGGTAGAGTATAACTCCATTATGGATAAGATTTTATTTTGATAAATCACACAGTGTTATACACATATCAACTTGATATGATTATGAGCAATAGTTTGTGCTCAAAACGTCGTCAGTTAATATTACTGTAGAACACTGCATGATTTATTAAAATAAAATCTTATCCACAATGGAACTAAATGAGCTATTAATTAATCTAAGATTTTTGTCATTTAAACGACCGATAATGCAAGGGATACGATATAAACTGTATTCTGAATTATCTCTGGTCATTTCGACCAATCAGATCATTCAAGGTCATTTCTTATTGGAATTAAGTTTACTTATGGAGGATCTTTCTGAAGATTCTAACTAACATAGGCGGGTATGTTCGAGTAATTTATGACAAATAGGTTTATGCCCTAGTTAAAATTCCATACTTTTAAGTGATCTATAGAGGTTTACAGAGTGTATTTTAATTTTCACCCTGAACTTTTACAGAATCCCTTAACTGTCGTAAAAAGCAGAAGTATTTTAAACATATATCTGAAGAATAATGACTGCAGAACTACTCACCCCTCTTGTATTGTCACTTATTACCCCTCACAGCTATTTTTCATTCTGGTATACATAATCAGAGTGCTTTGGGAATCTAGAATAAATAGGGGTTTCATTTTCTCAGTATTGACTAGATATTTCATTATCACACAGTCACTGTGTAATCTCTGGGTCATAATAAAAAAAGAAACGTAGTAGTTGACCTTCGAATGATTATATCTAAAAATTGTCAATAAATGTCAAGAGTACGCAAAAATCTTCCAGTTGACTACTGCATGCCAATCAACATCAGACGAGAATGTATACAGACGTTGTGCTAATATATGACCACACTTTTCCACTTGATCGATAAGATCTAAATATCACCTGGAAGTTAAAGTATATTATGTGGTTCATTCTTCAGCTTCACTTAACCTTTACTTATTTTTATTTATTATTTTATTGCTTTGCCTTCCGAGTGGAGCACAGAACTTTAAGCTTGATCCTTGAAGTTTTAGTAGAGGTGGTGTTTATTTTTAAAGGGGTGAGATTGCTAGCCTCATACCTAAACTTCCCTCTTTACTGGGCTTATTACTGGCTAAGCGAGGTTCAGGAGTACGTCAGCTGGGGATCGAACCCCGGACCAAGTGCATGGTTCTCCACCAGTTTGCTGAAATTATTATTTTTAATTTCCAGCCGGCTGGTTTTATTAGACAGAAATAATCAAGTTAAATTGAAAGCATCCTCAAAGCCTTCGTAGTAGAAGTCGGTATGCCAACAGAGATAGAGCATTTTTATCTGCTAGGATCAATAAGCGATAAATTCAGAACAATAATTTCTACAGATAGCAACTGATCCCCTTTACACACGAAGTAATTCTCGTTGCTTAATGGCTTAAAATGATGGATACTCGATTTGAATCTCGGTGAGAATCCCATCTCTTACTGGGGATCCAGGTACATCAAGCTGGCTAGTCCTAAACAGAACGAAACACGCCTCTCCGATTCTACTGATAACTGCCATCGATCCAAATAGTCTTTCCTAAGTTCACACACTTAGAGGGAATTTTATGGGGTTTTCAACTACAGCTGAAGCTGTCTACGTTTATTCTACTCTTTTTTACTTTATTGTGAACATAATTTCAATGACTAAAAACAGCTTTTCACACTGATGAAGATGACATATATGTATTATTTAGCTGTGGGGTGAGAGAAGTGTTTATTTTTCCATTTAACATCATGTTGAAAACATTACACAAGACAGAAAAGAAAAAAACAGACATCTGACTATTGAATCATCCAGTTCAAAGAATTCCAACATCAGTCACGGGATATTTTCTTTTGAAGAAATCTTTCGTCTTTTTACACTTATTCAACCTTTGTTTTACTGACAGTGTAAAATCTATTAGCAAACTCATACATATATATACACACACATTTATGTATATGAGCGCATACACTCAGACACTATTCAACCAAAATTAAGGTGAATTCGTTTCCAGTGATCAGACAGAATAACAGAATGACCTTACTGAGACAAATTAATAATAATATAATCAAGTCATAACTTATTTTACCATTATTATTATTGTTATTACTACTGTGATGACAGCAACAACTACTACTCTTATTGCAGCGATAACAACGTAAACAATATACTGCAAGTGGTAATAACAACACTTCACAATTCATTGAAGCGATTCATTTTAAGAGGCAACAAAGAAAGGAAATATAAATCGATTCTTTTTTTTCTTTTTCTTATTTGAAGAGGAAAATACTCATTTTCTTGTAAGAAACTGATTTAGTTATGCCCCTTTTTAATAATTTACTGGGACTAAATAAATATTTATTCATTGTTCTAGTTTCGGATTAACGGAGAGATTTAAGATACACCGCCGATTTCGTGCTAAATTCCTCAAATGTATTAGGTTAAATGAGGGAATTCCCTTTGAGACAGTCAAGTAAAAGGATGGCTGACTGTTGTGACCATGACGCAATATACTACTGACTGGTTGAGTTGATTAGTAGTATACTACTAACACTAATCTGTAACGGTTGCTAGTCAGATCGAATTGAGCAATTTCGATTTCCGAAGGAAACTATGGTGAGATTTTACCTCGAACTGTACAAACTGCAAAGTGACTTACGAATTGTGAGTTTGATTCATGTTATATCATTAGTCCGCCCAAGTAGCTAGCCAGAATTCGGGTAGTTGTTCTGATTTCTATTGACCACGCTTCCTACTACAATTTGAATTAAAGGTTTTTAGGATTTCTCCTTTCTGACTAAACATAAATTTTTCCAGGTAACAAATCTGCATTCAGAGCAAATGTCTGTTCGATACCTCAGTGCAAAAGGCAACTGCGATTATATACTCATAACTTTTCTTTCATCTGAAGTAATAACGCAATGATAAATTCTATTATTTCAACCCTCATTAAGCCATGTTTGATTACCTGGGAAAATTTTAAGTTTTATAAACTTCATAGACAGTATTTGCACCTAAGTTAAAACAGTTTTGAAATCCGGTTCGACCAGGGTTTTGTTTTGTTTGGCTTTCAACGACCATTTTAAAAAATAATGTATTGGAGTGTAGTGTCAGACTTGAGAGTAGAGATTTTTGTAAATAGTAGCTTATTACTTTTTCATCTGTTCTTAAAAGGTGGCCCTCATAGCTTAAACAATCATGCTTTGGCGTTTGAAACGATGTATACAAGATTCCAGTCTCAGTGAAAACATAATCACTCACTGGAAATGTAGGCACATCAAGTTGATGAGTCCCAAATAGGATGAAATTCACATTCTGAATTCCACTGCTAGTCACTATTAACCAAAATATAATCAGATTTATCTAATCTTTCAACATAATATTAATTTATTCTCGGTTAAAAGAAATGACAAGTAGACATGCGTTACACTAAACTCTCTAAAAGTAAATTTAATAAATTGAATTTGAAATAAAAGTTCAAGTCGAAGCTTCATTTCAAAAAGATGGCCTTAATTGACTTTAGAAATAAACAAGCTTAGCTTTAAACATGTAAACGACTTAATTCTCTGAAATTTCAACCATCTGTTTCTATTCCAAATCAAAATGTGTACAGTAGTAGTAGTTGTAGCAGTAATAATAACAGTAATAATTTCAACACCTCGACAAATTGATTTACCGCTAAATATTTTGATTATTTGACTGCATAAAAGTAAAACAAAAAGGGAAGAAAAGGAGAATAGAAAAATGTTAAATGATTTTGTTTAAACCGGACATAACTTATAATTTGCGTGACTTTGTAGTTTTGTCAGCTTTTGTGAAGGGACTTATTCACTCTAGTCACCCCTGTACATGTAAACAAACGCACACACACACACACACACAACAAGCTGGCAGTCTCTTTGATGATCATAAAAGAAGTCAGTTATGTGGTCATATTTCTACTGTCTTCATTATTATTATTATTATTATTACTGCTGCAGCTGTTGATAGTATGATTTCATGAATACTTATCTGTTCAACTAAACAGGACCAAAAAAGTGAAAGATTCAAAAAGAGGAGAAAAGCCACATTGTATTGCGTGTATTGCAAGGTGAATATTTAAGAAGGGTTTGTTTGTTCACAACTGTTTATATATATATATATATATATATATATATATATAGAGAGAGAGAGAGAGAGAGGGAAGGGGGAAGGAGGGGGCAGAGAGATGTTGGTGAATTGCAACTTCAAAAGACCATGACTTTATTTCTCTTTTAGCTTCAATGTAACATTCAAAGAGTTGTTAAAGGTGGTCGACATCTACACATGTGCTTATGCATCTTTATGTAAAACAAAGGGAATAGGTGTGAAAATTTCCTTTTTCTGGTCTTGTGGCATAAAAAAGAGAAGGATTATGTAATTATGTGTGAATATGAACTAGGACATTATTTGTTTTCCATCTAATTACTTACTGATCTGGTAATTTCTTCTTTTTCGAGTTTGACCATGGATTGATATCAGTTAGAGAATTCATGGGCCAGGTCCCAATGGTTGAATGGTATACGAGCTTACCTTGTAATCAGAAGGTCCTGGGTCCGAAACCCGGTGGGTGCGTACTGCCGATGAGTCCCAAACTAGGACGAAAGAGACGGCTTTTCAATACTCCTGGTTTTCAATGGTCCTCTAACTGATATCAATCCGTGGTCAAACTAGAAAAACAAATCAAATCCTTATAAATCAATTCTTTAAAATTTCTTCTTTGTTTACATTTTTGCTTATCTTACCGATCAAGGGGCTTGGTAGAGGTGAAGTAATGTTACTTCTCTTTTCTTCTCAGCATGTATATAATTAAACAAAATTCAACAGTGAATGCTATTCAAAAAAGAAATCCATCCTCATTCTTTAAGGAATCCGTTAAACTAACTGACTTTTAATTTTATCATAACGTTGATCTCAATAATAACATGATTATCGTTTCTGAAGTATTCACTGTTTAGATAAAGTCAGTTAGTAGAGTTAAGGAGAAAGAGAAAAGTGATTTCACATGAGGCAAACAAACTGTCCTCACTTTTCACTCTAGAAAGGCTTAAAAGTTTCTAAGAAAGACACTTAACTGACTGACAGAAGACTATGATGCAGTGTACTTTAATATTAAAGCCTAGAATCTAGTCCTTTGAAATTCATGGACATCTCATTTCGAAGTATGTGTACCTTCATTCGTGAGTGACTCACTTTAATTCTGTAGGAGAATAAGAACTTCCTCAAAGCTTTTAGATATCGAATACTGGTGACTGTCAATATGCATCAAAGCTCTTTTAGGCAGAACTTCGTGTCAACTGACCACCTAACAGCACTTACTATGTGAGCAATTAACCAATACCTTTTCACACACAGATTAATACTAGATTTTTTTAAAGTTATTGTCTACTGAGTAAGAGATTTCAGTATACAAATGATCACTTAAACTTTAAACACGTGGAACAAATTGGCGGTCTATTTCGTTCCACTGAGTAGCATACTTTACTTATGATTCACTACTATTTTTAGCACAAACTGTGTTATCATAGGAATGTCTTTTTTAGTGACAGTAGTCAAAACACACTTCAAAACATAAAATAGTTCTATTTCATCCTCTATTTTTCTGTTCTTATCAAAATACATTTATTTAAACAAAAGCTTTTTTATGTTTTAATGCACTTAAATCTCCCTCTCTCTGTCTCTGCATATATCTATACGAATTCCCAAGTGTCCATGCCCGAATTTTCAGTTTCTATTGTTATGTGTGAAAAAAACTGCTTCCTAGTCTGCTTATTATCTCTGAAACTTTATGGAATAAGTATAAAAAGAGGTTCTCCATTCACTTTAGGATCATTTTGAAATAATCCACAATGCTTCTATTTTAAGAATCCTGTCCCAACATTGCTATTGTCACTTTTTTGCATACTCATATAAGGTCAGTATATATATATACGTATAACCTAATGTGTAATTATGAATAAAACCGTGAAATATGCCTTTCAAAGTGATGTATTTACATCGAATTACATATATATATATATATATATGCACAAATCGGCACACGAATACACTTTAGAGTTTATGCCTAAGGGCATATTACTTCATACAAAGAAAGAGCCACCTTTATACCACCAGATTGAATGGACATACACACATGCACATTCATCCTTCTTTCTCCTATACACAGAGGAATAAATTATTTGTGTGTGTGTGTGTGTTTGTGTTCAACTCTGATCGTACAGATCAGATTTCCATAGAGTGTTTTCATGCTGTGAATCTACACAGCTTTAATTATAACATTGTCGACGAAATTGTCAACTCATAGAGTACGTAAAAAAACGAACTCTACAATCTATTATTGTCACTGTTATTATTAATATTATTATTATTATTTTTTATTAACACAACTTAAAACCCTGAAGGCAGTTGAATTTACTATTTTGCTTACATGATTTATTCTCTTGAGGAAATAACGGATAACTTTGTATTTTGATATTGAATGAAACTATATTAAATCAATAATTAGAATAATAATAATAATCAATGACAATAGAAGTAATAGTAATAAGAATGGCAGGAAAAAACGAATTCAGTGATAATGACATAATGCAAAATAATACTGTGACAACAGTACATTTTATTCTCTACTGATTGATTAACAGACAGTAATTAGTTTATGTGCCTAGACCTTAGATTTGGTACTGACTAAATTTTATCAGTTCATGTATTCTTGTAGAACTCCAGGAGGTCAGTCGTGAGCTTGAATAGCTCGGTAGTAACGTATCCAACTGGAGCACTGGTCGAAATGGATTTTAGTCTCAAAAGAGACATCAGCTCTTCGTAGACTGCAGACACACCATGATGAAAAGTGTCCACAAAGATGAAAGCCAGGTTCAGAGCTTACTGACGATAACCTCCAACTAAATGATATTATTCTAAGAGTCAGCCACTGAAAAACTGTATAATCGTTTGTTATAACATGTGTGGACAAATTAACATGGTGCTATGCTATACCATAGTGGTTAAATTTCTCTCATAGACCAACAAATTTCGACAGCTTGATTGCAGACCAGAATAAAGTGACTTAATGATCCTTTTGAAAAAAGTATTGATTCTGGAAATAACAGAATGCACTACTATGCCATAGAACTAGTATAAAACAAAAAAATATTTAAGTAAATAAGCTTTTGTGAACATTCTACTTAGTATCGACTATCAGTCATTCTCGTGAAACTGATCAGCTCAGTAATTCAACGTTTTAATTCCCTGGGGATTAATACTACCATTTACATTCTCTAAAATAGGATAAAATTCCATTTTTATATACATATATAAACCAACCAATCAAACACTATCTTAGTTGAATATAATTTTTATGATTCGAATAAAAATATGCGGATCAAGTGTTCAATGAAAACTTTAAATTGTTAATGGACTCAAAACGTCTAATTATGATCAGGATTCCATAAATGGTATTCTATGTCGGGACAGCTTTGCCTGTAAGTTTAGAGAAAAATTAGTTACAAAATTGGCATCGTGAAGCTAATGGTTGCTATATTTATTCCCACTGGAAAAGTATTGGTTTGTAGGGATTTGATTGATTAGTTATAGGAATTCATAATGAGCGGACATCAGTCAGAGAACCATTGGAAAACCTGGGAGTACTGGATAGCTGTTTCGTCCTAGTTTGGGACCCTTCATCAGTATGCACCCACCGGGGTTCGAACCCAGGACCTTCTGGTTACAAGGCGAGCTCGTATACCATTAAGCCACTGGGACCCAGTGCGATGGCCCATGAGTTCCAACTTTTGCCAATTCACGACATAGCGCGACCACTAGCCAATGTTTTCTTCGAGTATTTGTCCTCACACCCGACCTGCTGCACCCTACTGGTCACGAATTCCTACTAGAACCCCAGGTTACTGATATTGTAAATGAATAGATAAATTTTATTAAATTCCTGATTTTCTTTTATAAGTTCAAATTGCAATTTAATATTTTTGTAGCATTTCTGATAATAATCTTAAGTATTTGGAGATTGTCCGCCAGATTTATTGCACTTCAAGTTTGGATTTTTTTACCAATGCAGCCGTGAAAAAGTTATCTTGTCAAAATTCACGACAATATTTGCAGAGAATTTCAGTGTGAATTAACAACTAGTCGAGTGCTCTATTTATTTCAGTCTCTGTCATTAGGCCACCGTTTTAGTTTAAACTTCTTTTAACTTTACTTATTGATGGAAGTCAAACCAGTTCGCCTACGTAGCTAGTCAGAAATCGGGTGGTTTGAATTGATTCGGCTTTCTGAGCTAAGTCAAACCGGGCACACCACTGATGAGCTGAGCTCAAAAGGGGCGAAACGGTCGTCCGACGTTTAGATCACCTCAAACTAGCTGTCAAGCACTGCTGGTCGATATGAGTGGTATCCAACTACTCATCTCAATCAGTCGGTAGTCAGACCAATAAGATCATTTTAATGTCACAGACTAGGCGAAGACATTTGTCAGGGAATGCATTAACCAAAACTTAAATAAGTTCGATGTACAATAACAGGGCAATAAAACCCAGTAGAAAAATAAACTATCTATGTGTTATAGAGTCTAGAAGAAATACTTCATGAATATTCACAGGAAAATGTCATGTTTAAACTTTCCTAAAAATGTGATGAAGAATATACTTACTTACAGTGAAAATTAGAACTTCATTAAGGAGAGGACTAAGTTAGACATCAATATAACTATTAGGACAACTTCTGCCTTCTCCTAACCTCTTTACAAAACCACTTTACCAAAGTGTTATCATATTACAATGCCATTCATCGGTGAAGAGTCGAGAGAATTCTGCATAAGACTGGTGCAAAGTATTAACACTGACCAATTGAAATACAAATACCAACCAAACATGTTTAAATTGACAAGTACTAAAAGATTTACATAATTTAGCCGGATATCAATTCAAGGAACTTATTTCTGTGAACTCAATTTGCAGACTAATCATTAGCAGAAAATTATTTTTGTCAGCGGTTATATGACACACCTTGTCAGCTTTACCTAGAATATTGACAAGTTAATATGAAAGTATAACTGTGACAGAACTGTTTGCACAATGACCCAATCACAGCCATTTTATACTATGTAGTATAACTTCATGGTTCAATTGTTTTAGAATATGTATATCCTACTAGAGTACACTGAAAACATAGAGAAATATTTTTTTCTGGAAAGAACCAGACAAACTCTTTGATAGAATAATAATAATAACAATAATAATAATCTCATTTTGTTCTCTTCTGTCGCCTTCTTTCTATTTTCCTTCCACACTCCCTACTCCTTACCTCAAGTACACATAGACGAATAGTGTGTTTTGTTTTATCCTCATAATTTTGCTATTGTTAAGGTTGGGGGGGGGGGCTGGAGGCAAATGAGAGAATGGCGCATAGGGGGAGGGGGCGGTGAGACAACAGAGGCTGTCATTTATGCTTCAATCATTCAATGAGTAGTTGTCTATAGCTGGTCGTTCTTATTTCAATTCCCTTTGTCCTATTTTTGAATCAATATTCTCTCTTTCTCTCTTTAAAAGCTATTCGTCTCTACTTTTTTGCTCCATTTTATTGTTGTTGTTTTTTTGTATGGCCTTATTTTGTTGTTGTATAATGTGTTGAAAAGATGGTAAATATTATCACATAATAATGAAGATGACAACATAATCAATATAAAGAATGAAGTGTTTTGTTTATTTCCAAGTCAGTATACCTTCTATGGGAAATCCTTATTATTTGATAATTGAGGATGAAAATGTCATTGTTGTTTATCAGAGTCGTTGAATAAACCAGCAAAGGTTAAACTTGACTTGATATAATGTATGCATACAATGTAATCGAATGTTATGGCATATGTCTAGAAGAGCCATAGTTCTTGGAGGGCATCATGCTACTAAAAACTAAAATGTCCAAAGAACAAAAAGTGAATCTGTTTAGCTCTAAAAGTAACATCAAATAACGGAAAGTTTTGACGAGTGAGACTGGAACCCAGTAGTGGATACATTAGGGTTCACTAGAATATATCTGATTGACATGTACCAAATAAGATGAAAACAACGTCCTGTATTCCATCTCCAGACGTTATTTAATGTATATAGCCAGTGTCTTATTATAAATAATCTCGAGGTGGATGCACAGTGAAGTCACATTTCACCAAAGATTTATTAATTCATCGAGTTAGAAAATCAAATAATCCTATGATTAGTTACAGGATTTCATCATGAGCTGACATTGGTTAGAGAACCATTGGAACCATTGGCTAGCGGTTGCGCTATATTGTGAATTGGCAGAAGTTAGAGTTCATGGGTGGCCATTGGATCGGGTCCCAGTGGGTGAATGGTCTACGAGCTAGCTCGCCTTGTAACCAGAAGGTCCTAGGTTCGAACCCCTGTGGGTGCGTACTGACGAAGAGTCCCAAACTAGGACGAAGCAGCTGTCCAGTACACCCAGGTTTTCCAGTGGTTCTATAACCAATGTCAGCTCATGAAGAAATCCTGTAATCAACCAACCAAATCCCTACAAACTAATACTTGCATCCTATGATTAAGTGATGGAAACTGTATCTAAATTCTGAACTTTGAATTTTAGGACTTAATTAATCACTATCACCTTGCTCACAATCCTTGAGTGTTCTTTAGTTTAAAGTTTCATTTCCACCAATATCTATCATGAGAATCTAAAAATGTGTATGTCCATTGAAGGAAAACATTTATTACCAATTATTTTGAAAGCGCATATCTCACCTAATCATTTTCATCAACTAGATAATAATAATAGTAATAGCTTTATTCTGAATCATTTCCATATAATGCACAGAATTTTCAAAGGAGTTTATTGCGTGATATTTCCTGTTCGTCTAGGATCTTCAAATAAAAGGTTAACTGACGGTAGATCGTGTGACACAGCACTATCTGACCTGAAGCGCAAATCAATCCATTATGATATTTCTTCTTTCTTTATCTCCTTCGAGAAAAGCAAGAAACTGTATTGAATGCCTATTATAAAAAGTTCAGGAGTATATTTAGTGAACCAAGGATATCACTCAGGAACTGTTGTCATATGTATTAGGATAAGCTGCCGTAGAAGATAATGATTTTACTCATGTTTAATAGAAACAGAGTAAACAACACTATTACAGATCATATTTTATTAGATTTAAACAATGTGAATAAGAGAAATGATGTGCAATATATTCATGTAGGTTTATCAGTAGCCCAAGTTTTAGAAAGGCCGCCTAGAAGTGTCTGTGTGTCAAATAAACATACGAAGATTGCTTTACTCAATTAACGTTGAACTCATCAACAGTATGGACTGCATGATTTAGACCGCATTGTTAAAATTTGAATTGACCTTATAGTAGTGTTAATCTAGTGCCTGAAAAAGATGAAATCCTACCAAATGAGGTTGAAGAATTACTACACCGATGAATTTAATCTGGGATAAAATTTCTGCCTAGATTCTACCTTTACATAATTGCCAATAATAAAAGCGTATCATATTATGCAAGTTTCCTATTTGGACTTGTGTTCGTTGGCGTTCTCTAAATCAATGAACTGAATCGATCAGTGGTTGCTGGTAGGATCTAAGGAAGACGTTTTATTTTGTTTAGGACTGATCAACCAACATTTATTGACTTAAATGCTAAAGGCATCACTAATTTAGCTGTTGATTTACGATAACACCTCTCATTCATAAAAGTTATTAGTTTTTATTCCAATTTTTTTGATTTTCTGTTATAACGTCCTAACTTTTGAGTTATTTGTTTAGACAAAATTGTCTGTAGATGACCAGCTTAAACTACTACATACCACTTAAGTACACAAAATCATAATGAAAAAAATGAAAATATTCAGGTGCCTCTTCTATACAGCTCCAATTAATCAGTACATGCCTATAAGTTGTGCTTTTTTCTGTTAAAGTGTGACGCTTATAAGCGATCGATTATTGTGGCTACTTCTACTTTTTACCGTTGACCAAAGAATTCGGTAAACTGATATGATTTATAAGAAGTCATGTTTTAACATTAGATAATAACTGTAGCAAATTTGTACGATGTAATGTTCGGTTGATCCCGGAGTTCCTCACTAAGCCAGAAATAAAACTGGTAAGAGGAAAGGTTGGGCATGAGGCTAGCAACCCCATCCTGTGAAAATAATCACCACTGCTACAGAAACTTCAAGCCTCTAGCTTGGAGCCCTATTTTCCACTGAGAACGTGAAGGAATAAAAAAATGTTTTTAGGTAATAGGTGGAGGAATGACAGCTAGTTTCTGTAAATCTGAGCATATCATCATGAATAAATCATGTAATTTACCAAATGACTATCAGTCTCATAATGAATGGACGGAGCTTTTCAAATTAAACTCTGTTAAAATCTGGAATGCTCAGCAGGACATTTATTCATCGGTGTGACTCTTGATGCTTGTATGATATCTCTAATTCGGCCAATGGAATGACTGAATAGTAATTTGCCTTCTTCGAAACTTAGCACTTCTAGATTTAACCCATCCAGGAGTCCAAGGAGGAGATTGCTCAGAAGTATCAAACTAATACGAAACAACTATTCATTGGTCTTCGGTAACATTTGTTCTTGAACGAATCTATCATAAAGTGAACTAAATTCTTACAAACCGGATATACCAAATTTAATAAAATGGATTTCTCCTTCCTATTTTGTTCAAATGAATCTTTTCTTTACTAAATAATATTTATAATAACAAATGTTCATATGTGAATATCTTATTTCTTTCAACAAAATATCTTACAAAAAAGTGATTCAATGAAGTATTTATCTGTAACTGACAGTTTACGAAGGATAATATTTCAACCGATTGGAAAACAAATTATGTGGGTTATTCAAAAGTAAATGACATATGAGTGACTATTTACTGAAAATAATAATAATAACAATACAGAAACAGTGTTTTGGTTTCAAGGGATTTTGATTGATTTCAAGTTTGATCACTTACTGAAACTAGTTAGAGAATCACTGAAAACCAGGGTGTACTGGACCAGTGGAGTTCACCAAGTTCGGTGTGTGGATAAACATTCGCCAACAACAGTGGTTGGTGGTTGCACCGTATATGGAAAACTGACATAGATGAGAATTCACTTCCAGTGACTGAATCTCACTGGGCTGGTCTGATAACCTGGCAGTCATGGATTCAAACCATAGTGATGGGGTTATGGTTTCATACCTGTGAGGGGTCCCGAACTAGGACGAAACGGCTGTCCACTATTCCATGGCTCTCAATGGTTTTCTAAGTGATATCTATTCGTAATCAAATATGAAATGCTGGAAGAGCGAAATGGCATAAAAATTATGCATAAATAAGCATAAAGCACTATTTACCAGTGAGGTCCATCCAGTCGGGAGTGACGATGGATTTCCCGCCAATGACATTGGTTGGTGGTCGCGCTAAATCACGAACTGGTAGAAGTTAGAATTCATGGGTCATTGAATTGGGTCCCAGTGGGTGAATGGTACATGAGTTTGCCTTTCAGTCGGAAAGTTCTGGGTTCGAAACTTAGGGGTTGCGTAGTGCCGATGAGTCCCAAACTAGGGCGAGACAGCCGGCTATTCAGTACTCCCTGGTTTTCAATGTGTCTCTGAGTGATGTCAATCCGTGGTCAAATCCTTACAAATCAACTCTTGAAAATTTATTTTAATGACGTAATATTTTTGGGTTTCTTTACATTTCGACTGTAAATTATTGGGGTTTCTGTTTCCTGTGGGTGGAGAGGAGACTTATTCTGCTTTATAAAGTTATTTCCTCTCTGGTGTTAGTAACAAATATCTTAGCACAACTTACTGTTAACATTGGCAGGTAAACGATTAGAAGATGACTTAAATTGAAGTAATTTTGATGTTTATTTCTGATGAAAGTTGCTTAGTAAAGAGTTTTAACTGACCTAGAAACAATTCAGGCAAAACATGCAGTTAAAACTAAAGTAGTGCAGTAAAAGTGACATGCAGTCACCGACTGTGAATGAAGAAAGTATACGACATATTTGTGTTGCTGATGGACGAAAGTTTGTGTTGTAAACACGGTAGAAAAAAGAAAATACAGATTACAAGTTTATCAAGGGAAAGAATTATATGCTATCAGTCTTTTATTTAGAAAATCTAACGAAATGAATATTTTAGAGGGGAAAATGTGACTTCACTAACCTACGTAGCTTTTTTAAAAAGCCATACTTGCGTAAACCACAAACAAGGCATGGTTCAATTGCACACTAAACAGTAGTAAATTGGTAGTAATAGGAGTAGTAAAGAATTTTCAGAATAGTTTTTGTATGATAAAGGATAATCAGTTAAATAAAATATCAGAAAATCACAGAAAGGTGAACATCTATTTTATGCCAGTCTAAGCCTCTCAAAAATACTTACATACGAATTCATAGAGTTTCTAGCTAAGAGTAGTTACCAGCTTCAAGAAAGCATTCTAAGAGTTATCATTGATTCTCTAACTGATGCCGATCTGTATTAAGAACTATACTGAAACCAATAAATTCCTCATAAAACTCCCAGGTCGATTTTCCGGTGCTATTTCATGTCACTTAGTTCCTTGGCTGTAGTAATATACTAAATACTTCTAAAGTTTAATTTTTGAATTTCGTTTTCCATGTCTAAAGAAACTGGCAGAAATACCCGTCACCAGTGTTATTGTAACAGTCCAGGGGAAAGATAAGACACGGAATTAGTCAATTTAGAAAATCAATAAATCCTTAAATTATATATATATATATATATATATATATATTGTAGGAAATGAACTAGAGACAACAGCTGATGAGTGCTCTTGTGTTCATGGAATAAATACTCATGTTAAAAATAGGTTTTCTTTAAAGGAAGACATAATTTCAACACAGTTAAGGTATTTACAATATAAAATCTCCAGTTACTGATTGTCAATCACTTCAGTTTACTAAGAGGCATAAAAATCCCACTGCTGAACTAAATGAAATTCAGATTTGTTTTATTCAAGAAAGCAAATACAGTTAGGAATCTCTTCTGCACTGATTATGCTCTCTAATATGACGGTTAAACATTTAACACTGTCGTTTCGTAAGTTTTAGATATCATGCTAATAGTTCAAAGGCCAATAGTGTCAAAGCATTGAGCACATTAATGCTCAGGATAGTTTTCATTTATTTAGCTAAATAAGCAAGTTGCATGTTAATAAAGCATTGAAATTAGAATAAAATACAGAAACACAGGAACACAAGTAGTGTGTGTGAGAAGCTTAATCGCTCAGCTTCCAGTTAGTGGGTTTTGTATCCATACTCCCATCCGCCTAACCTACCTAACTTTAGAAATAAGCTGACGTCATGGACCCCACATCTTAAGTGAAGCTCATATCTGAACTCATAGGGAAATCTGTTTAACCGGTTTGCATTGTTAAACTATGCATTTTGAAGAGTAAGATCACGTGTGCATCACATAATATTAGTCAGCAGTTGTAGTATATACTGACGACATCATAAGCACCTAAACACGCGACATATAATTAAGCCCCTTTTAATTTTTTACCGTTATCGATAAATTAACTTACTAAGCTTTTGTAGGTGATTCAGAACATCCATTTTTTCTATTGTTTTTCCTAATTTAAAATTTAATGAGTCTAGTATACCTTCACTAACTAAATTCACATGTTCTTCGTTTATATTCTGTCCTTTGTCTTTCCTTATATCCTCTGCTCTGACTTCTTGTTCTTCTTTGTTTAAATCGCCTTCATAGCCTTCATTTTTATTCATAGGATGTTTATTTATCCTACTGTTTGATGTCGACAATTGTGAAGATAGTGATTGTAACTGTGTTGAGTTGTACTCACTCCTCAAATGATTATTTAACCCGTAGTCAATCAGTTGTTTGACATTTCTTTGAAATTCATTAAAATCCATACTACTACTACTATTATTATTATTCGTTTGTTCTATTGCATTAATGTCATTCTTTTCATCACTAGCTGCTGTTGCTGTTGTTGTTGTTCTGGTGTGATTGTGATCATTATACTTTGTTAACGAATTGTAAAACCGTGGATACTTTGAATTGTAGCATATTTCTTGATTGAAATCAATACTACTATTATCAGAAGTAGTAATAGTAGTATTTGGTGTATAATGGAGTGAATGTAATGCAACTGAATTAGGCGATGATATTGATTTAGCATAGTCATCATTAATTTGATGATCAATTTTATTTTTATTGAGATTACATAAAGCTGTATTACCTTCAGTAGATTTAATATTTTCACTGTATGTGGTATTAATATTAAATGAAGGTGTTGTAGCACAACTTCTCGGTCGAATCTCTTCAAATTCAGCATGATTGTCAAGATTTGTAGTAGTTTCATTATTTCTGTTTACTTCTACTTGTTCATTTACATCAGTATGTATAGCATATCCGTTTAAATTATCCGCTGTTGAACTTATTTCAGGTAAATTCAAACAAAAGTGTGTTAGACCAGTTTTATTCACTGAGTTCTCAAATGAATGATGTCGATGTTGAAGTTGCACTTGTTGCTGTTGTTGTTGTTGTAATTGAGATATCATATTCATTTCATTTTAGTAATAAAATTTAAATACAAAAGAAATGGGGAATATGTCCCAAAGAAAGATAAATGAAATTGTGAATGTGTGTGTGTGTGTGCGTTTGTGTATGACACACTTGTTTTGATAACACTTTTCTCTCTCTTTATTACAAACTTTTACGTTTCAAATTATCAACACGAATTTGTCTTTTTTGTGTTTGACCTGATATGTAGAATAGTCAGGTGGATATAGGATATGCAATACCAAAATTAGCACAGGAATCAATAAAAAAAATACCCACTAATTTTAATTTAATTTCCACTACTAACTCTGTAATCACTTCGTAAAAGCGGAGAATATGATGTGGAAAACAAATGAGGGCAGACTGCAGTTAATTAGATAAAAGTGTTGATTGACTAACTTTACTGTTTTGAATGTATAAATTAGTATTGACGTGTGTGATGAGTTTAAGTTCAGACATAATAATGAGTAAGTTATTAGGTAGGTTTATGCGTAATAAGTAAATTAGGTTAGCTGCTCTAATAACTAGAGGCGATTTGTTTATCGTACTTGTGTATTCTCCAGTTATTATTATATATATGGAAATATATGTTTACGCTGTTGACCAATGAGGATGAACAATTTGAAGGGTATTAGAAACTGAACGAACTAATCTGCCTGATATATATTCATCAAATAAATTTCGTATAGTTAGATTTATCAACCATTTCTTTTTTAAACAGAAAGCCATCTACACTGCTGTATGACTTGATTCTTTCTCCTCACTTCTTATCCTATTCACCCCTATCTCGTTACTCTTTTTTTCATATTCTGTTCCTTTATCTATCTACCTCTACCAGTCTACACACATACATACATAGTTAGTATGTATGCGCGTTCTCTTTCACTCTCTTCTTTTTCTCTTTTACGAAAATTCTCTATTTTAGTGTTCATTTAGTCTTTTGCCTAACCATTGATATTCAAAGGTCGGGTGATAAGGATAAATAGATGTACAACTTTAGAATGTCATACCGTCAAACTGTTAACATGTTACATATCCAAAACACTAATCTAAGTGGACACGTGTCCCATAAGACTTTGGCCAATATTTCAATTTCTCAGTTTAATATGGTTAGGGGAATTCTGATGTATTTGAAAATCAATACAAATATATTTCTACCTCACTTTATTTTGATTGGTAATTTAATCAAATTAAGTCGTCCGTATTTCTGTGTCCTTCAGTTAGGATTAATTTGATTGGTTATTAAGAGTGAGAATATTCAATTTATAGGATAAAAAATTGTAGTCATTTCATTTAAGTTACTTAGTATATATGAGGAAATTAAATATTACCTAGTTTTCAAGTAATATTCATCTCGATCTATCTTCCAATTCTACAAATGAACGCATCTGGAAGTAATTTAGGCGATGGTGACTAGCAGTGGAATCCATGCAGTGCATTTCGTCTTATTTTGGGACTCGTCAGCTAGATTCGCATACATTCCCCAGTGAGTGACATTGTTCCCACTGAGACCTGAACCTGATATCCATAGTTTCAAACGTCAAAGTATTATCCGTTACCATAGCCACCATTTGTGCAGTAGGCATTAGTTATTATTTGTTTAAGTCAATTCTGATTTTCTCGTTGATTAACTGGACCGAGATGTTAAGCCTCTGTTGAAATGTCGGCTCATAGTACGTACGCTTCGAAGATATCCAAGGATTAACTTGAAGTAATTTGGTGGATGTTGACGAACAGTGGAATTCCGCTCTGGTGATCACACACTTTGGCGTTTGAAACGATGGGTCCTGGGTTCAAATCTTAGTGGGAACACCACCCCTCACTGGGGAATGCCAGCACATCTAAGTGATGAGTCCCAAATAAGACAAAGTGCACATCATGGGTTCCATTGCGACACATCATCCGCTAAATTGCTTCGTGTTAATCCCTGGACATCGTCGAAGCGTCTTATTAGGAGACGATAAGTCAACAGGGATCAAACATCTCAGTCCAGTCAACCAACGAGAAAATCAGAACTGACTTAAACAAGTGAACACATAGTTGAGGTCTGTATTTAGGAATCTGTTTGACGGTATTCTGTCTATAGTTTGGCTCACTTGTCAATATATTTCAATAGACCAAAAAGTTCATCTCGACCTTCTAACAAAGGCAGTCATATTGAACTGTTGATGTATACTTGTTTTGAATGAAAATTATTTACTTGATTCGAATACCTTAGGGAGCAGTAATGCAACCCTGACGGTAAGATTTTTCATCTGACTTATCTATAGTCCTTAAATGACTATTAGCTGCTTAGAAAATACATAGTAATTACATTTTCTCGGCAACACCTTTTGTACATGACTGACAATGCTTTCATCAGAAATGTATATGTGTACTTGATAACCAGCTGTTTTGTCTTCCGATATCAGTTCAGTGGTAGTATGCGTCAGAGAATCAATTCTAGTTAGCAATTGTCAGAGTCAGAAATATGAATATTTTAGTTCAGTTCAATTAAATTGATTCAGTGTTGAGTCTTTACATCTGACTTCAATAACTTGGTGTTGTAATAAAAAATAAAATGAAAATAGCTAGACTTAATTAAACTTAACACTTAATTTGATCAGTAATTTAAGGAGGATTCATGCTCTGTATGAATAAAGAAAACTTCTTATTAAAGGATATCATCTGAGTACTATTAAATCTTTTGTTAATAATCGGAGTGAAAACATGATATTTCAGCGCATAGCAGTAAAAGCCAAATTGTTAAATGTAACTTCTTATTTTGATGTGTCATTCATTTAAGGGAGTCAAAAAGCATTTGTCCTGCACAACTATAATTGTTCCAGTTGAATGATACCTGGGATTCTAGTAGGAAGTCGTGACCAGTAGGGTACAGCAGGTCGGGTGTGAGGATAAATACCGTCGAAGACATTGGCTAGTGGTTGCGTTATGTTGTGAGTCAGTAGAGGTTGAAATTCATGAACTAGCCATTGGATTGGGTCCCAGTGGCTTAATGGTCTACGAGCTCTCCTTGTAACCAATAGGTCCTAGGTTCAAACCCCGGTGTGTGCATGCTGCTGAAGAGTCCCAAACTAGGACAGTTCTCTAACCAATGTCAGCTCATGGTGAAACCCTGTAACCAATCAATCAAATCCCTACAAACCAGTACCTGAATTTGAATAATATTTTATTTATCATTTTTTGATGGTGGACAGTAACAATGAGTGCTTACTGCACAAGAAGTGACTCCCATGGTGTAGTAGAGCTATAAGGTTTGAAACGGTAGGTGCTGTGGTCAAGTCTTGGTAGAAACTCCATCATTCACTTAGTCCCAGGCACATCCAGATGAAGAGTCGTAGTTAGGCTGAAACGCCTGTTTTGGATCCTCTTATTAGTCATCACCAACCAACTAACACCATATTTACCATTAAGCATAGTTAAAATACCTGTATTAGGAGATAACTTGTCGAGAAAGGCCGAGTATTTGACCACTGGATTAAGTAGCATAAACTTTAGGACGTTTCTTTTATCTTTCGGATTTCTGAAACTAATTAGTGGGAAGTTTTTAGATCTAAGTTGGTCAATTGTTCCCGATTGTTGACTAAGCTTTTCTGAACTTTTTTCTTAGAGATTAAATCTATCCTATTCAGTGCTGGAGTTACGGATCCAAGTAAAGAAGCTACAGCTAACTCCTTTTAATACTCGAATGAATATCTCCTATATGTGACTGGAGAAAGTACGTTGATAATAGAATAGAGGAAGTCTAAATAATTATGTCTGTAGGTGATCCGTTTTTGGTTTAGAACAGACAATACCCTTTTGTGATTAGATAGTTTCTAAAGCAAAGTGAATAATACATCCAGTGTACTTTATCATTGTGTGTTACCCAAATTACAGGTGGCTTATAAATCTTACCATAACTTATTATGTACCAGTAACATTTATTGTGAACATGATAAAAGTAATGCCGTCTTCAACACTCCATTTGTCTGTGCTTTGCGGTGAAAGTGTATTCAACTGTGGGAGACAACCAAATCGTCTTTTGGTATTAATCATTCATCATAGAAATAAACTGAATATTTAATTTAGCAGGCATATTTTCAGAGTAAAGTATGACTGAATGTTAACTGCTTACAAATATCTATCACCATATGCGTTGCACTGCAATGATGAATCACTGGTCTATTCCTTACAGTACAATTAAAATCAACCTAATTCAGTCAATACTAAAAATTTATCGAACGAACCACTAAATAATCCAAATAGATTGATAAGGCTCTCCAGGCAAACAACTATCTGTAAAAGTTTGTTGTAAAACTGTAGTTCGATTGCCTAAGTGTAGGAGGTTTTCATCTTTGGGGCCAAATAAGTTCTGAAATGGATTAAAATCTGTCTGACATATAACACTGTGTAAACTATCTTTACCAGCGTGACCTAAAATTGATGTCCTGTTTCTCGAATTCAGCTGATCACATAGAGTAAACGTTCTTTGTAAATATTGAAGACAGTTCAATATACGAATGTTTTTCAGTCCTAAAAAATACCAAGGTTGATTTTGTCATTGATTAACCATTGAAAATGTACCACT
>OX235272.1:62127986-62193268 GCA_944472155.2 Trichobilharzia szidati
ACTGCTTTATTCGTCTGCACCAAATTCACCAGCTGCCTACTTAAATCAGTTCCACTTATTCTCTCTTCCAACTTATTATAATTCTGTGAAGACTGTCTTTAAAGTCAGTCAGTTTGGTTAAAGAATTTTATGTTAATTTTAACTAATATTATAAATCTCTCAAGTTGATGTGATGTTAATCACTGTAATTAAGAATTTTACTGAATAGAGATGCAGAAAAGACGCCATAGGTGCTGTCTACCCGGCAAACATAAGAATAGCAACCACAGAGTGAGTACGCACCAGCGACTTTGAACGCATAACAATCATTGGATTACAGAACCTGTAATCTGCATCAAAAAGGCGGGTTTTTACGAGAAAAATCAACATAGGAATGAGGAAAAACATTTGAGACGATATTTTATCCTCAAGTAAATGAAAAATACCTCCCAATTATAATGAAGAGTATCAGTTTTCAAGTTTCATAGTTATCAGAACGGTTTCATCTATGTGAACAGCAATACAATCTCCTCCAATTTGTTTATTTACAAGAATAATATGGATAATAATAAAACACCCCAACCTTAACCCTAATCCTAATCCTAACCACAACCATATTCCTAACCCTTTCCGATGCTAATCTGGCACAAATATCCTTCATCCCACGACGCCACGTCACGCCTTTTCCATCCCGCCCCAGGGCTAGCGAACAGAGACCTATACGGAAGCCTCTGGGATGACATTCGCAGCACGTGTCCAAGCCACCGTAGCTGGTGTCTCCAGATAACGACACTCAATGAATGGTGATCTCCACTGAGTTCAAAAACACGCCGCGGAACCTCAGAATTACTCAGGCGATGATGCCATCGAACGCAAGCAATCCTGCGGAGACAGCGATGGTCGAACACGCAGAGTCGCCGCACAACTTGGTGCAGGTGCTGAGCAATTATACTAATTATTCATTAGATAGTAACCAATGTAATAATGCCTAGTTCTAAGTCTCAAAGCACCTAGTAGGAAATATCTTCTCAAAGTTAGGTAGCTTTTGCATACGAATAATTGGTAGAACATTGTGAACCTTTTCTTCCTTAACAAATTTTGATAATTGTATGAAGTATCCCTCTCTCATAGATTTTCTATGTCTTTTTGGTTATTCTTTTTATAATGTTGTATATGGCTTTTCTATCAGTATATTTACGAAATACTTAAATTTCATTGGTTATTTTCCTTTCCTACTTCATTTACTATCACCACTATCACTATATACTCTAATATAAACTAATTAACAGTGAAAAATGAATATCAAGGCAATGAATTGAAATAATGCATACAACATAACTTGAAAATGGACTTACTTGTGTCCGCGCTCACGCCAGTTAGTGCTCACGCATACACTGATGCATACACTGTTAACATACACATCTAATCGAATAAACAGTAACCAATGTCAACATTTGAAATGACCTAGAAAAGCGATTAAGAATAGGGGTGACATTAAATGTGTTGTATTCAGTGCTTTAATCATTATTTTCTGCCTAATTTACTTACAATTATTATTTACATTCAATATATATATATTTATCCTATCTAAGATGAATAACAGCTACATAGAAAGATAGAAGAGGTAACAGAAGTGGAAGAGAAGCATCATTGTAGAAATATTTTTACGGTCACGGCCAATGACTGATTTAAATTCATTTAGTGATGCGTATGAATGCCACAAATGATAGAGGCAGGTAAGGAAAATATGCTGAAAACCTCCCTCCCTCCCATGTATATATGCACACACACACACAATCATGGATATAAGCATACACATGATTATAGGGACATTTCCAATTCAATTCAATGTTATTCATTTAAACTTTTCTGCCTAGATATCTCTTAACTTTACTGTATATTTCTTGTACCTATTTGATTTCATTACAATTTCTCAGAAAGATAGACTGTCTTCAAGTGTACGCTTGTTTATATTTTGTAGAGAACAGATAAAAGTGTGTTCGCTTGTGCCTGTATATGTATGTGTACACTGACGACTGTTGAATGTCTTCTTGAAGAAAGATAACCATTCTTATCACCATCGTTGTTGGCGTCATCTAAATTGATTATACAATATAAGATTATCATAATAATATAAAAAAAACCTTAATAAAATCAAATCAGTTCACAGTTTTACTTACCTGCGGTGAATGAAACACTAGATAAAAATAAATCAAGTTATCCAAAGCACAAGGAGAATTACTGCACAGATAGATAGCTTTAGTAGCAATAGAAGAAGGAGAACAAGTTAGTGAAAAAATAACACGCTAAAAGAGGTGAATACTAAGGTAAGTTAATAATCATAATAATAATATTGTACTGATCTATCTATCTATGTACTTGATAATTAAATTTTTTTATTCTTTTAAAGGCAAATTCTTATCTTCTCTCCTATCATTCATTGCGTTATTAGTTTATAATAAGTACAATTAAATTTATTAGAACATTGCCTATCTCTTTATTTAGTTACCTTATTGATTATTAGTTTAATAAAAGAAATAAATGACCGGTAAATTCAATTTGGGATCATATATATATATATATATATAAGTGAAGAATAACTTTGATTTCCTACATTTCCTTATCATATATTTGTACAGTAAATCACAACTTGGAGTTGGACATTGACACTTGAGAGAGTTAATTGACTTCAATTTTAACTCATGTCTTTTTCTAGTACCTCAAATTAGTAATCAAATTATTATTAGTAAGATTAATTAATTAATTAAGGGTCAATCAGAAGCCTCGTATCTTCATGTACATCCTAATTTATGCTTTCTTTAAGAAATGACTTAGTGAATAAAGAATATTTCGATCTATTTAAATAAGGAGTGTTAGGAGTACGAATTAGATTTGATCATCACTCTCTGTTTAATTTAACTTGTTCGACTGATCGATCTTTATTTTTGATATACGGGTACTCATTTTGGTTTCATTTACTTAGTTATTGATAGCAGCTGAATTCAAAATATGACATGGTGTTGAATTTGCGTTTTCATTTACGGAACATTATTCATTTGAATATCCTTTAGAGAAGATGAAGTGACTTTCTGGAATTTAACAACAGAATAACTTTATTTGGTGGGATACACAGTGATATAGGATTACTGATTTACTCATGATGTTTGGAGTACAATCTATTGTTTATTATCACATTCTTGTTACTTATAGTATTTCTAACAGCATGCTGTAGACTTTTATCGACACCTACTTCCACTCGATGCAGAAGATCAGACAGTCGATTAGAAAGGATAAGCAACAAGAAATCCTGTAGTACAGAGAACCAATCAAGTACCTATAGTTCAATAAATATGCAGAAAGAAAGGGAGGTGTATTGGAGATATGCTCAGCAGACTACTAAGTAACACCATAAACCAGGTCGTTGAGTGGAATTCAAA
This sequence comes from Trichobilharzia szidati, assembly GCA_944472155.2. NCBI lineage: Eukaryota > Metazoa > Platyhelminthes > Trematoda > Strigeidida > Schistosomatidae > Trichobilharzia > Trichobilharzia szidati. Next base: position 62,131,403 of record OX235272.1, read on the forward strand.
TAGGCAGGGACAGGTTAAGCATCTGAGAGGGACTTGGAAAATCAAAGCTTATGGGTGGTCATGGTGACAGTTGAAAGTGATAGTGAAAAACCGAGTGATATGAAGAGTAATAGCACTGAAACCTCATGGAACGGAAAGTAATAATAATAAATCACATCATTCGTATTCACATAACTTTTCGTAATGATTATGAGCACTTGTGCTGAAAACGTCATCAGTAAATAACTAGTACTGTATCATTGTGTGTCATATCAGATAAAACGATTCTGTTGTGGAATTATACTATACCACACTACTCAGTTTATACTTTTAGACAATTGTTTACCTTGATATAAATTTATAGTTTCACGATATTATTCAGCTGGAATATAGTATTATGATATTCATTTATTGTGCAAGAAACACAAGTGTTGAATGGATAACTTAAAATTCCATAAATTATGATGTTGCTCAGTCATTCCTTTAGTATACAATTTATATTGATTAAGAACTTCTTTCAGACAAATCATTTTATGTAAATAGAAGTGGGAACTTGGCAGATGAATATGACAAAAATAAAAATAACTCGAAATCTATTTGACCAGGTTATAATGTGCTCTAGCTGATTTTTAAGTTACAACGACATATTATTAGTTAAAGTATGGACTTTTTGTCGTGCATATTGGAAGTATGACCACATGAAGTACATGTTTCTGTAATATAGTATACTTCTCAATAAAATGCCTTAGCATTTACTGCTGTAATATTTAAATGACGTCAAGGATAGAAAAAAGCCTTAATATTACGTTTGAGCATTTCGAATATCATAAATTTCTGACTACAGATGGACGTCACTGTTAGTTTGTAGAACACTGTTTTGTATGAATTTGTTCTATAACTCATTACAGGAGCCTGAATCCAGTGAATAGTTAACTGCTTCCGAAAATACAGACTGACTTGTAGTTTCTTTTATGGTCTTTTATAGTTTACCTGAAAGTTCCCCTAAAAATTTATACAACAGATGAAGTAGGCTGGATATTTTATTAATTTACTGTTGAAACCTTCGGTAGCATCAGGTAATGATGCCTTAAATAACTTCAGTAGTATATAAATCGTCAAATAATATTTTAAGATTAATATACTGTAAATACTAACTCTAAACTTACCTATTATATCATCCAAATAAATTAACTCTTCATTAAGAGCTTTGAGACAGTGAATACGAAATCTTAAATACTTAAGGTTTGTACTATTTTATATTCAGCATTAAGATACATTGTAAATTATGTTTTCTCAGAAATCCAAATCTACATATTTCTGTTCTAAAATCAAAGATATTACTATTCAGCTATTTAGTTCATGGCAGATCCTGTGTAAGAATGAACTACTTGTAGAAGTTATTAATCGAAAGGTAACTGATGTGGCTTCTTCAAATTCCTAGTGCCAAATTCCAAATGTGCCTATTAAAGTGATTGGCTTAACACTGCACCTTACCTCAAGTACTGCTTACTGTCATGTGTACCACTGGGGAAGGTGTTTGGTTGAAAAAACCTGATTGGATAAATTTCAGTTAACATTTCAATATTTACATTATTTGGCAACTAGTGTCTGAATTTTATTGTAGAGGCATATCTTTTACTTAGTTAGTGAACATTATCTAATATAAACTAGCAGTATTTTTTGTAGTGGCTCAGTGAATTAATGCTATTAATAATGTGGAACCGTACAGGAAAAAAGTGGATTAGACATATGCTAAGGAGACTGTCGAATAACATCGCGTGCCAGGCCATCGCTTCAGTGGAACCCGAATGGAAAGTGACGAGTGGGTCGTCGGTGCGAGGGCGGCATGGATTATATCGTGCGAGGAGGAGATGAGGGATTATGGGCAATCGTGGACCCATCTGAAGAAGACAGCAGAAAAAAGAAGAAAGAAAGTTGAAGCCCTATGTTCCATACGGAGCCCAAGGGAACAATAATAATACGGGGAAAAAACAGCTTCTACCTACACAAACAGATTTGAAATAAGGGTATTATATCAATGAGCTGAATAGTCTCATAGAAATGTCATTATGGAAAAGTTTAGCTGGAAGGCCAAAAAATTTTGCCTACCTGATAGACAAACCCATTATATTAGTAGTTGAGTCTCTAAAATAGTTTTAAGGTAGTTTGTAAATTCAGCAGACATTTCAGTCATCAGTAATTGGGATTTCTAACTAAATATTTCGTCACCAAATTAGTCAATTTAAGATATTTCTCATTCTAAAATTAAATCAAACAGAAGATCTCTGAAAACTAATCATGCAGCACTAAATAGGTGCTCATAGGTAGTTTCAAAGCCGTTAGTAGTGAGCTCATATTATTTTCTAATGTGTTAAGTTAATCATTATGCTTGAGAGAAATCTGGATTGCTGAAACATGTGGAGATGACCTGCAGATTAACTGTCAAATTCTGTACTAACTCCACAGTGATACCCAATTACAACAGAGTACCAATAAAACGGCTGTCTGATGTAGTTTCATCGATAACCCTTATTTCAAAATGCTCAGTGTTAACCAGTCGCTCAAATAAATCAAGCTTCATTTATTAGCCCTCTTCCTAGGAAACTCTTTTCGGTTAACAGAAAGACGCGAATATCATTTATTCTTATTGTGAATAAATCAGATGGCTAAGAAACTGTTTACTTTTCATATAGAATATCTGTTCATTTATTTATTTATTTGAAAATGAAATCAAGTTTTAAATGTTGCATCCAATTAAAATATAAAAGTGATTAGATTCATTTTTATACTTCCTGGGTAATTAAGAGTAGGGATTATTAAATTAATTAACTGCAACAAAACAAGAATTGAAAAGCTTTAGTTGTCCAGAATTTATTAAAACAAAAATATAACAAAACTTCATATTTACATTTCATTCTACATTAGTCATTTAATGAAGCGTTGAACATTTACTGATTTTAAGTGTGAATACAGCGATGGATAGATGAGGATAATTTATTTACAAAGTATTTTAATACTGCATGAATTAGTAGTATGTTACAATAGCAATAATTCTATACTAAAATCTTTCGGCTGCATAAGCACAAAGACAATGAGATTAGAAAATCCTGAATCAGAGACTACCAAGTCATAAAACATTTGCTAATTCATCTGCAATGTAAATCTATTTTGGTGCATTTTATTGTCAACTGCCATATATATATATATATATATATATATATATATATAGAATCGTCTCGAGTTATCTCAGATAACTGTAGTGACTGAAGATTCTAAAATACAGACGGTGTATTTGACTAAATATTAGTTATAAAACCGGAATGATTCAGGATTGCGTACTTTATACTAGTCTTTTCGTTTGGACTGAAAATATCAGAGATGCTGAGAAATATTTCATATGCTGAGTACAACAGACCATCATCCATTACTGAATTCTGCTGAACTTGTTTATTATAGCCAGTCATTCCTTACTGCATATTGTATTTCATTATAAATGTCACACTGAAAGGTAAGAAGTACTTCGTACAAAGTAATTCTTAAATGGTAATATTTTGTAAGACTGTAAACTTATTTCTTAGCAGGTGACGATGTATGTAAGCATTATTGAAAATCTAGAAATAAGAGTCCAAAAGTATTGCAGCAATCCACAATCTCTATTGTTTTAAAAATAATTTTGCACAATCATTAATCTATTCGCTTTTCGTAGCTTCTAGTCGAATAATTAATTGGAGTTGATTATGTATAATCTGTTTAAAAGATTGAATATCTTGAAGAATGAGATAATAAAACGCGGAGCAGAATAAAAGCCAGATCCATTTCATTTCGTCCGTATCTTTGCAACTGCTTACAGTCTTGATAACGAAAGTACCTAACTTGATCGCAGTTCGTTGAAGAAACTATTGTCGAACAATAATTAGAAATAGCACTGCCTGTAAACGATATACTGTCATGTCATCCTATTGTAGCGAATTGAGAGTTTCATTTCGTTGGAATTTCACCTGCAGAACGTTTAAGTAGAATTACTTTTTAATAAAATTGTGTAATGTATTATCACGAATGATGGAGACTGTGGATTGCTTAGATGGCACGTTGGCTGTGTATAATTGAGGTACTCTGTACTTGTTGGTTGCAAGCGTTTATGTTTCAGCTGAAATGGGTTGACATGTTGCTATTATAAGAAGAAATGAATAACTGGAGGGTGATATTTTCTACTGAAATGTGAAAGCTGTTTTTTGACACAGATTCATTTCATTATCATTATTATTGTTCCCTTGGGTTCCTAGTGGAACATAGGGCTTCAACTGCACATCTCCACTTGCTTCTGTCTTCTGCTGTACTTTTCACCTGCACCCATGTTATTCCATACCGTTTCAACCCCTCTTCACACGATCTCCTCCATGTTACCCTTGGACGTCCCACTCGTCCCTTCCCTTTCGGGTTCCACTCGAGCACTGGCCTGACGCGCGATGTCACCCAGCGGCCTCCTCAGCCAGTGAGTGTCCAATCCATCTCCACTTTCTCCTGCATATTTGTTGAGCGATTGGTTCTTGTTTTGTTTGTTCCCATAGTTTCTAATTGGTGATTCTTTCCGGCCATCTGATCTTGAGTATAGAACGAAGACAGCTGTTGATAAAGGTCTGCAACAGGCTGTTGGAAATATTCTTTGTGACCCGCCAACTTTCTGATCCATCCGTATAGAAGAACTGACTTGACGTTTGTATTGAAAATTCGAATTTTGTTGTTTATGCAGGCTGAGTGACGAAGATTTCCAGATTGGTTTCAGGTTGATGAATGTGCTTCTCGCCTTCCCGATTCTCGATTTGGCATCCTCGTTCGTTCCTGCTGTAGTTGAGACAATGCTCCCTAGATAAGTGAATGAAGTAACCTCTTTCAAATCCCTTCCCTCTAAATAATTGCAGAGATTCATTTCATTAGTCAGTAAGAATTTCTGCAATTATTTAGAGGGAAGTGGTAGTCATTTTCAGTCGAAAATAATCACGATATATAGATGAACAGTAATATTAGGTTAGATACATTCGGATATAACTAACTGCTGCAGTTATATATTTAAATGTTATGTAAAGATATATAAAGCTATAAAGTTACGCAAGTAACTATAGTCAAGTTGTCTTCTGCTTTCTTTCGGGAAATACGCTACATATGTAATGGTATCATTTAGTTATATTTTACCATGATTATATTTAATTATTGTCAGACAGTAGCTTCTCCAACAAACTAAAATATGTCAAAATTATAATAAAACTGTGTACTTTTTATTATCCAGGTTGTAATTAGTTGCATAGATAAGGATGAATACAAATGGATACGACTTTTATCCTGTTCCATGCATTGTTATCGCTTTGTTCAAATTCAATGAAGGAAATTTGTACTGAGAGTGAATATTCTGTGTTTTTTTTAATTTAACTTTGCTGTTTTTCATGATGTAAGACAAATTTTAACACATTCAAAGTAGCCTTATATATATATATAATGTTCGTAATTTCAAAAGGTTAGCCTAAACTACAGCAGTTACATTTCTTCAAAACACCAATGTACCATTATTCACTATTCACATCTAAGTCCTATACTTTTTTATCACACACAGAAGTCTATTTGTATGAAGTGGTTTTGAAAGAAACTCCAACTGCTAATAGTTCTTCAAACTTTAGAGGTGGATTGCAAACATTTCATGTCAACTTTATTCGGGAATTAGCCAAGTTTGATTGTTACTATAAAGTTATTGTAAAACGTAACGTCAAAAATAAACCAAGACTCATTTTGTACTTGTTTTTCCTAAGATTAAGAACAAAAAAAAATCAAATTTGACGCTTAGATTTAAAAAGGCTTATTGCTGTTATACCATTCAATGAAGTTCTAGTCGATGAATGTTTCATTGTCCCTCTAGATAACTCAATTTATACTGAATTATTTGACAGTCATCCTGCCCTTAGAGTGCCTACTTCACATTCAATAAACACAGACCTGTGAACATCTAGCTTTAAAACCAAGATTACCATGTCAGTAAGGATATTGAAGAGAATTCATCACAAAATAATAAAATTATCAAAAACGAAAGAGAACTTTGTTACAATCTTAATTTAATACTGGAAGACATTATTACTAGAAAACAGTTGTTTTGTCATCTAATTTTATGGTTATATTTTATTCAAACCTTCATGTTCAAAATGATAGAAAAATAACCTAGATTTTAGTCAACCAATTCTGATGTAGTTTCTTAATTGTGAGAGTTTACCTTTAGGCTTATTGGTTATTCACCTCTCATTTTAGGTATCTGAAAGGATGTTTTGGAAAGAATAAAGTATTCAGGAATATATGAGTTGTATATGCATTCGATGAGAGTTTTGCTGATGAGCTCTAACAACCATTACACTTTGGTAAACGGGGATATTTTGTAGACTGACTTCAAACTTCTTACATAACAGTGAAAATAATTTCCATTTTCCTTTATCTATTACATATTTATTCGACAATTCTCTCTTTGTTTCAGTCGAATTTTGACAAAATCTTGAGCTGTTTGAACAAATAAGAAAATAAACAGCAGATAAGTTATTTTAAAAATCATTCCCATTTACTCAGATGGACTTTAATGGCTAATCCACAGGAAGATATGCCTAGCTTAAGCTTCATGTTTGCTTAAACTCATCAATAAGATGAAGAAATCCACCTTCTGTTTACGATGTCAATCAGTATCGCTCATTATCATGATCAGTACCTTTTCATTGATAGTTTAATGCGAAAATGTGCTGTTAAGATATACTATTTAGTTATTGATTTACTCAAGTACACAAGTCAGATGAAACACATATTTGTATAATTTTGCTGGCAGATCTTGCTGAGGAATACCCAGTAAAAACGGCACCTGCCTTATTGGTTTCTGGTCGTTTGATTCTAATATCGAATTACAGTGTACCATATTCTGATTGAACACTACTTAGTAAGTAACTAGTTTTCAATCAAAGTATCTAATACAGTCCTTCAGGAGGTCAGTCGCGAGCCTTCATGGCTCAGTGGTAATATCTCTGACTGCAACAATGGTTGCCAGCGGGGTTCCTTCAGGGTTGCAGATACACCTTGCTGACCAGTGCCTGCAAGCAGGAAATCTAGGTTCAAGGCTTTCTGCCGACTGCCTCCAACTATCTGTTAGCAGTATACCATAATGCATATTCGTTTCACTTTAGCTTAAAGACTTATTTGTTCATTTTCTGAATTGACTTTCATCAAAAGTGAAGTATAATCAGTTAGAGTGATTTCCATCAGGAGGTTAATTGGCATATGAGAGTTATTACACAAATAGAACATTTTGCAGTATAACAGCAGAAGAAGTCATTTTCCGAAATAATGACTAGTGAAATTTACTAATTTTTAGAAAAGAGTTACTGATGTTGTAGCAACACATGAGACTTGTACATTTTTGATCAAGTATTTATTAAGATAATGACTACAGTAAGTTGGACACTCATCTATTCTAAGAATGAGCACACTATTGTTTTGCTAGAATCGACACTATGGAGTACAGGATGAGTTGAAAATGCAGTATGGGATTAATCACAGTAGGTAGTCAATCAATTCAATTGACGCTTTTTGTCCCATAAATACTTCAGGTAAATGAGTACTTGAAATATACGATGTAGTAATTATTATCCTTCAGTACTTTCTTACCCATTTTCAGTGAAAAAAGACACTGTTGAATGAGGCACCTTTATAAATTTGAAAAGAGAAAGACCAGAGATTGGTACGGAATAGCATGGATCCATTTTATCTCGTAGTTTCTCTCCACCTGACATTGATTCACAATACAATTTTAACATACTTTTGTTTGAGAAGAGAAGTGAGTCCTCCAGTGAAGAATCTTGTGACATCATTTTGAAATAAAACATTACAATATGTATCTGATGAGAATGGAGTTTCTCGTAAAAATAAATAAGTAAATTTGTTGTTAACCACAACAGCACTGAAAATCAAAATATACTGCATAAGCATTCTGATAAGTTAGGCACAATCGCGTAATCACACATTAAAAAATACACTGAGTAGAACTCAGAAGATTAAAAAAAATACCGAAACTGAGTGTGTAAGAAGTCCTATAAAATGGTGATGATTCCTATGGATAAATAAAAGCATGTTAAAATTGTGTTATAACTCGTTATATTAGATGTTACGTCAGCTTAGGAGAAACCACGAAATAGAATGGGTCCATGTTATTCGGTACAATTGTTTGTCCTTTCTGTTATCAGACTGATGTTTATTTGATATTTATAGTCTTCTGTTGTCGACTGGCTATTAATGGTACGGTAAGTTAGTAACTTCTGCATATTCAATATACTTATCTACACAAAACAGTGTAATATTTCGACTCTCTCTCTCAGCGAGTCGAGTAGAATGGAGTTATGAGACTTTATATGGCTTCAGAGAGGATTTTTATCCGATGACTAAGAAGTGTACCTAGTCAGTTCATAACAGTTTTAGGAGCTATTTGAAAACCTTTATGGCAGACAGCGTCTAGAGTTTTAGAAATGACTGAACCAGATGCAAATCTTCAAGAGAAAATTATTTATCTTCAAAGATTACATACGCAGAAATGTCCTCAAGCATGATACTTTCTTGGATTTACTATTTTTACTGGAGGTTTATTCTAACTGTTCAAAGTCGAGCAAAATGTTTATTATAATATTTTATCCGTTAGCCTAGTGGATGTATGTCATTCTTGAAGGAATAGATCCTGGTTAGCTATCACAGCTCTGATACTGCCTTTTATTCACTTAACCTTTTTTTGCCTTCACGTTCCCCAGTGGAACATAGGGCTTCAAGCTTGTGGATTGAAGTTTCTGTAGCAGTGTTTATTTTACAGGATGGGATTGCTAGCCTCATGCCCAACCTTCCCTCTTCACCATCATTATTTCTGGCTTAGCGAGGTAAAGGAGTGCGTCCCGTGGCCGGGGATCGAACCCCGGACCATGTGCATGGTCGGCGAGCGTCCTAACCGCTACGCCACCAACGCACTCACTTAATTTTAATTTCATATTTGGAAATGAGTAATTGAAATTCCTACAATGATTTAATAGCTACCAAAGGTACTAACTGGTAACTAAGTTAGTTGTCAGACTCCTCATTATCAGTGTTTGTTTGGTGATTTTATATGTTTATAAATATGTGGCTGATATCATTTCATATTTGTATCCCTTAAGAGTGATTTTCTTGGTAGGGAAAGCCGTAAACAAGAAACTTCCAGTGTGATTTTTTATCACTTCCACAATTTTCAGTGATACTCTTCATATTTCTATGACTTTCAACAAATTATCAATCACTTTAACAGGATTTGTGGATGTCATTTCACAATAAGTATTACAAGATATGATTCATTTGTATAACGTTTTCACTATTGAAAAATCCTCCAAATGGTTACTGACAGTCTGTGAATGAGAACCTATTGCGCATATATGTAGAGGCTGAAGAAAACGCTATATAGAACAGTATTGTTTGTTGTCGTCTGTCGTTTTAATTTTTACAACAAGGAGCTTAAGTGCTGTTGGAAACAAAATTAGATATTTTCATATATTTTGAATGTAATTTAATTTGCTTTAGTTTTAGGATTGTCAAATACAAACAAATACCTACAGCGTAAGCGTGAGTTTTAGAGTTTTTTGTGAATATTCTCCCTAAAATTATTCACATATTTCCCTTTTCTATATCAGTCAACGGTATTTTCAACGTTATATCTTGCCTTACAACATAAGGAAGCTGAAACTTTCTGGCATGATTCAATCTCTTCTCTAACAATTCATGTATTCTACATGTTCTTCTCGGTTTCTCAAAAAAGATATATTATATTACGCTGGACTCTGGTGTGCATTCAACCCAAATAACTGACATGACTGTTGTTAGGCATTTAAATTATTCCAAGCAACTGGCTAAGTTCGTTTTGTTGGATACTGGGAATCCTCCTTATTCTCAACTTTCTCCTTATTTCTCTTCGGCTAAAACCAGAGGAATTTCCACAGAAATGTATGCTCATACGGTTAAGTATATAAATTCGTCCATACCACATTTAGCGTGACTGTTGTATGAAGAGAAAATTGTTAGAAAAGAACTAATAAGCCTACTTTATAATCCGTAAAGAAGCAACAATTCACTACTGGTACTGTAAAGAAGACAAGACTGAGGAGACTGAAAGGCATGTTTATTAGGTGAAACGTATGGTACATAGCTAAATTTGGAATACCATATTCTCAACCGGCCATTTGCACATTTTTACCACATCCTTGACGAATTGGTCGAATATCGTCTCATTCGATAGCTTCTTGGATTCTGCATCATATGGCAACGTTCTTCTCATGGTTCTCTTCTTTGATTGCTCTTTCCAGTGTGCCAAACATATTGTTACTTCGTTTCTGATATACTACTTATATCGGACTATAAGTAGCACTCACCACAGTATCACTATTACACACAAATTATTGTTCTAATAAATTCAGTTTCTGCGGCTTTGTTATTTTATTGCCTTACTTACTTGTTTATTTCAAATCACCGAAAATATCCATTGAGTCATGAAGAAAATATAAGACAATTCAGAGAAGACAATTTTCTTTATCGACGAAATCATCTTCAGAGGCTGTACATTAGCATTTATATTTACCAAAAATGTATAGCAGTCCATTACTGAGTAATAGGGGGATGACATAATTGATAAAATTACTTAGAAGTGGCTTCAAAAGTAAAAATAAAAGTTATAAATTACGCAATACTCACCGGCACACAGGAAGAAAGCTTTAGAAATTTGGTAAGATTAAAATTTTTGTTTAGTGAGAAGAAAAGTAGTTGAACGTCCATTTAACAAGTGTGAAGAGGGTGAGAAAGTGTACAAAAGGAACATGTGAGAGTGATAATAGTGAATTAATTATTAAAGTAAAAGCACAGTAATCATTAGAAATAGAAAATACAAAATTTACAAGGAACGAATAATGAAGAGGTTAAGACCATGATAGAATGAGAGACTGGACAAACTTTTTCTGTATACAGAGTTCGGGGTTGTATTGACGAATTACCAACGCCTCCGCCATTCACAAATACCGTGACTTGATGCTCTTTGTACCATTTGGCTTCACCTTGTAGATAATCTTGAAAGACGACTCTGGTGGAGCTATGTGGCTTGAATTCACCAAGTGCTCGAGAAGTGAGCTAGTAACTGTCTTGCATTGTCCTTTTTCTAATGATGCCGGATAATGTTTAGAGATGCGCTTGGAAAGTGTACGCTTTGAACGGCCAATATAACTAGCTTCAGTGAGTGTTTATAAATTCACCTGCCCCCCCCCATTACTCAATAACGGACTACATTTTTGGTAAATATAAATAAGAATGTACAGCCTCGTCGATAAAGAAAATTTTGTTTGCTGAACTGTCTTTTATTTTCTTCATGACTTATTTATTTATAAAGGGGGATAAACTATTCCAATATGTACGATGGTGAAAATTCTATCCTGTAAAAAATTATTGTTTGGAATAAAGTTAATACTAATAAATTATTATTATTCTGTGAACAGATTTTAGATATTTAGTGAATCATATTAAATCCAACTCGTGACCAGTAGGGTACAGCAGGTCGGGAGTGAGGACAAATACTCGCCGAAGACATTGGCTAGTGGTCGCGCTATGTTGTGAGTCAGCAGAAGTTGAAATTCATGAACTAGCCATTGGATCGGGTCCCAGTGGCTTAATGGTCTACGAGCTAGCTTGCCTTGTAACCAGAAGGTCCTGGGTTCGAACTCTGGCGGAGGGTGTATACTGTGAAGAGTCCCAAACCAGGACGAAACAGCTTTCCAGTACTCCCAGCTGGCTTTCCAATGGTTCCCTAACCGATATCAGCTTATGATGAAATCCTGTAAACAGATATAATTAGCTTAATATTATTTGTAATTAATAACTGTTAGCTAGAAAGTTAGACAAAAAATTCCATTTTGTCATAGACAACTGATTTCCTTCTAAGTATAATAAACAACTTTTTTTATTATATTATTTATACATAAACTCTAGTTATTTCATTATCGACCGTCATTATTTTGATTCTTGATTTTCAAAGAGAGTGAAACTTGTGAACTGTCCTTGTCTCAATAATGTTAAGATGCATAAGTGTTTATGAAACAAAATTGTGACTTTAGTGAGTTAGCAGCTGAAAAAGCAGTAAAATGTGGCGCAAGATGAAAATCTTGCGAAACTCTACATTATATATTTGTTAAAAAGCACCACTCGAAAAGTTTTACTACTTAAACGTATTTCAGTAGTACAAATATGTTTTATAATTTTCTGCTTTATCATTCTAGTCGAATTTTGTTGACGATATAACATTATGTTTCAAATTTGAATACATAAAACACACATGTTTATCATTTCTCATTGTAAATTAGATTAGAGTCTTTTATTCACTTTTGTAAGGGTACATCATTATTTATTCAAGTTCATTGTTCAGGAAAGATTGATTCTAGTCGGTGTTGGAAATATTCTTTGTGACCTGCCAAGTTTCTGATCCATCCGTATAGAAGCACTGACTGACTTGATGTTTGTATTAAAAATCCGAATTTAGTTGTTGATGCAGGCTGAGTGACGAAGATTTCCAGATTGGTTTCAGATTGATGAATGTGTTTCTCGCCTTCCCGATTCTCGCTCGATTTGACATCGTCGTCCGTTCCTCCTGTGGTTGAGACAATGCTCCCTAGATAAGTGAGTGAATGAAGTAACCTCTTTCAAATCCCTCCCGTTGATGGTGATTGGCGCTGGATGTTGCTGTTGTTGTTGTTGTTGGTTGGTTATTTTCATAAGCTCCATCTTGTCTATGTTCACCTGGAGTCCTGTCTTTGCTGCTTCTTCAACCAGTTTGTCGGTTTTCGCTTGTAAGTCTTCGATTTTGTGTGACATCAAACATAAATCATCCACGCGCGAAATCCAGGTCTTCTAGGTTCTTCACGTCGGTCCAGGATATCCCTGTCTTCTCGTTTCCCACTGTCTGATGCATAATCCAGTCCACCACAATTAGGAATATCATTGGTGATAATAAGCACCCTTGTCTGACTCCTGTGTTTACTCCAAACGCCTCGCTGAGTTTTCCGTTGTGGATCACTTGACATGTGCCATTGTCGTACAGCTGTTGAACAAGGTTGATAAGTATTTGGGGTACGCCGTAGTGCTTGAGTAGTTTCCAAATTACTTCGCGGTCAACGTTGTCGAAGGCCTTCTCAATGTCTATAAAGCGGTCGTTACATATTGCGTATTGACAGAATTTAGAATTGATGAAACGTTGGATTCCGTCGTGGTAGCTGGATGGTACACGAGTTCACCTTGGAGTCTAAAGATCCTGAGCCCGACCCATGGTGACGTCATGGGTGCACAAACCCGAAGAGCCCCTGGCTTTCAGTGCTTCCCTAACTGAAGTCAATCAAATCCCTGCAAACCAATACTTGAAAATTAATAAGGCTAAATTAAGTACCTGGGTTCACTACGTCAAAAAAGCTTATAAAAACACAAATACGTGAGAATCTAGTCACATATACATAAATTTCATTCTTTACCGATGTTATTCAATAATATTAGAAAATAGAGGTTGAACGGACTGTTGTCTGGCAGTTAGTTAGCATTATGAATCTTATTTTACTTTCACAGAATATCGTCATTTATAAACTTTGATAAACATATGAAGGCCATCTAATAGACCTTGCCATCATTTGCCGATTAACTGTGCACGTCTGAAAGCACTTACATATCACGGTTTCTTTTATTAATTAATGTTTAGATTGCTGTACTAGATCTCGAACGAGCATTTTGAAAGCTATTTGCTAAAATAAATATTTCGTAGGTCAAATTGTACTACTCATAGTAGTATGATATAAATAGGGAATTTTACGTTTTTTGCAGCTTTTGTCAGCAACCAATGGTACATTTTCAATGGTTGATCGATGACAAAATCAAACTTGGTATTTTTAGGACTGAAAAATATTCGTATATTGAACTGTCTTCAATATTTACAAAGAACTTGTACTCTATGTGATCAGCTGAATTCGAGAAACAGGACATGAATTTTAGGTCACGCTGGTAAAGATAGTTTACACATTGTTAGATGCCAGACAAATTTTATCCACTTCAGAACTTATTTGGCCCCAAAGATGAAAACCTCCTACACTTAGGCAATCAAACTACAGTTTTACAACAAACTTTTACAGATAGTTGTCTGCTTGGAGAGCCTTATCAATCTTTTTGGATTATTTAGTGGTTCGTTTGATAAATTTTTAGTGTTGACTGAATTAGGTTGATTTTAATTGTACTGTAAGGAATAGATTAGTGATTCATCATTGTGGTGCAACACATCTGGTGATAGATATTTGTAAGCAGTTAACATTTAGTCATACTTTACTCTGAAAATATGCCTGCTAAATTAAATATTCAGTTTATTTCTATCATGAATGATTAATACCAAAAGACGATTTGGTTGTCTCCCACAGTTGAATACACTTTCACCGCAAAGCACAAACAAATGGAGTGTTGAAGAGGGTATTACTTTTATCATGTTCACAATAAATATTACTGGTATATAATAAGTTATGGTAAGATTTATAAGCCACCTGTAATTTGGGTAACACACAATGATAAAGTACACTGGATGTATTATTCACTTTGCTTTAGAAACTATCTAATCACAAAAGGGTATTGTCTATTCTAAATCAAAAACGGATCACCTACAGACATAATTATTTAGACTTCCTCTATTCTATTATCAACGTACTTTCTCCAGTTACATATAGGAGATATTCATTCAAGTATTAAAAGGAGTTAGCTGTAGCTTCTTTACTTGGATCCGTAACTCCAGCACTGAATAGGATAGATTTAATCTCTAAGAAAAAGTTCAGAAAAACTTAGTCGACAATCGGAAACAGTTAATCAACTTAGATCAAAAATTTCCCACTAATTAGTTTCAGAAATCTGAAAGATAAAAGAAACATCCTAAAGTTTATGCTACCCAATCCAGTGGTCACGTACTCAGCCTTTCTCGACAAGTTAGCTCCTAATACAGGTATTTTAACTATGCCTAATGGTAAATATGGTGTTAGTTGGTTGATGATGACTAATAAGAGGATCCAAAACAGGCGTTTCAGCATAACTACGACTCTTCATCTAGATGTGCCTAGAACTAAGTGAATGATGGCGTTTCTACCAAAACTTGACCACAGCACCTACCGTTTTAAACCTTATAGCTCTACTACACCATGGGAGTCACTTCTTGTGCAGTAAGCACTCATTGTTACTGTCCACCATCAAAAAATGATAAATAAAATATTATTCATATTCAGGTACTGGTCTGTAGGGATTTGATTGATTGGTTACAGGATTTCATCATGAGCTGACATTGGTTAGGGAACCATTGGAAAACCTGCAGGGAGTGCTGGACAGCTGTTTCGTCCTAGTTTAGGACTCTTCAGCGCTACGCACCCACCAAAGTTCGAACCTAGGACCTTTTGGTTACAAGACGAACTCTTAGACCATTAAGCCATTATGACCCGATCCAATGGCCCATGAATTCTAACTTCTTCCAATTCACGATATAGCGCAACCGCTAGCCAATGTCTTCGGCGAGTATTTCTCCTCACACCCGACCTACTGCACCCTACTGGTCACGACTTCCCACTAGAACCCCAGGTATCATTCAATTGGAACAATTGAAGTTGTGCAGGACAAATGCTAAATCTAGTCTTTTTGACTCCCTTAAATCAATGACACACCAAAATAAGAGGTTCCATTTAACAATTTGGCTTTTACTGCTATGCTCTGAAATATCATGTTTTTACTCCGATTTAATAGTACTCAGATGATACCCTTTAATAAGAAGTTTTCTTTATTCATACAGAGCGTGAACCTTCCTTAAATTACTGATCAAATTAAGTGTTAAGTTCAATTAAGTCTAGCTATTTTCATTTTATTTTTGATTACAACACCAAATTATTGAAGTCAGATGCAAAGACTCAACACTGAATCGATTTAGTTGAACGGAACTAAAATATTCATATTTCTGACTCTGACAGTTGCTAACTAGAATTGATTCTCTGACACATGCTCCCACTGAACTGATATTGGAAGACAAAACAGCTGGTTATCAAGTACACATATACATTTCTGATGAAAGCATTGTCAGTCATGTACAAAAGGTGTTGCCAAGAAAATGTAACTACTATGTATTTACTAAGCAGCTAATAGTCATTTAAGGACTACAGATAAGTCAGATGAAAAATCTTACCGTCAGGGTTGCATTACTGCTCCCTAAGGTATTCGAATCAAGTAAATAATTTTCATTCAAAACAAGTATACATCAACAGTTCAATATGACTGCCTTTGTTAGAAGGTCGAGATGAACTTTCTGGTCTATTGAAATATATTGACAAGTGTGCCAAACTATAGACAGAATACCGTCAAACAGATTCCTAAATACAGACCTCAACTATGTGTTCATTTGTTTAAGTCAGTTCTGATTTTCTCGTTGGTTGATTGGACTGAGATGTTTGATCCCTGTTGACTTATCGTCTCCTAGTAAGACGCTTCGACGAAGCAATTTAGTGGATGATGTGTCGCAATAGAACCCATGATGTGCACTTTGTCTTATTTGGGACTCATCACTTAGATGTGCTGGCATTCACCAGTGAGGGGTGGTGTTCCCAGTAAGATTTGAACCCAGGACCCATCGTTTCAAACGTCAAAGTGTGTGATCACCAGAGTGGAATTCCACTGCTCGTCAACATCCACCAAATTACTTCAAGTTAGTCCTTGGATATCTTCGAAGCGTACGTACTACGAGCCGACATTTCAACAGAGGCTTAACATCTCGGTCCAGTTAATCAACCAGAAAATCAGAAGTGACTTAAACAAATAATAACTGATGCCTGCTGCACAAACGGTGGCTATGGTAACGGATAATACTTTGACGTTTGAAACTATGGATATCAGGTTCAAGTCTCAGTGAGAACACTGTCACTCACTGAGGAATGTATGAGCATCTAGCTGACGAGTCCCAAAATAAGACGAAATGCACCGCATGGATTCCACTGCTAGTCACCATCGCCTAAATTACTTCCAGATGCGTTCATTTGTAGAATTGGAAGATAGATCGAGATGAATATTACTCATAGCACAATGCTTTAACTTGAAAACTAGGTAATATTTAATTTCCTCATATATACTAAGTAACTTAAATGAAATGACTACAATTTTTTATCCTATAAATGGAATATTCTCACTCTTAATAACCAATCAAATTAATCTTAACTGAAGGACACAGAAATACGGACGACTTAATTTGATTAAATTACCAATCAAAATAAAGTGAGGTAGAAATATATTTGTATTGATTTTCAAATACATCAGAATTCCCCTAACCATATTAAACTGAGAAATTGAAATATTGGCCAGAGTCTTATGGGACACGTGTCCACTTAGATTAGTGTTTTGGATATGTAACATGTTAACAGTTTGACGGTATGACATTCTAAAGTTGTACATCTATTTATCCTTATCACCCGACCTTTGAATATCAATGGTTAGGCAAAAGACTAAATGAACACTAAAATAGAGAATTTTCGTAAAAGAGAAAAAGAAGAGAGTGAAAGAGAACGCGCATACATACTAACTATGTATGTATGTGTGTAGACTGGTAGAGGTAGATAGATAAAGGAACAGAATATGAAGAAAAAAAAGAGTAACGAGATAGGGGTGAATAGGATAAGAAGTGAGGAGAAAGAATCAAGTCATACAGCAGTGTAGATGGCTTTCTGTTTAAAAAAAAGAAATGGTTGATAAATCTAACTATAAGAAATTTATTTGATGAATATATATCAGGCAGATTAGTTCGTTCAGTTTCTAATACCCTTCAAATTGTTCATCCTCATTGGTCAACAGCGTAAGCATATATTTCCATATATATAATAATAACTGGAGAATACGCAAGTACGATAAACAAATCGCCTCTAGTTATTAGAGCAGCTAACCTAATTTACTTATTACGCATAAACCTACCTAATAACTTACTCATTATTATGTCTGAACTTAAACTCATCACATACGTCAATACTAATTTATACATTCAAAACAGTAAAGTTAGTCAATCAACACTTTTATCTAATTAACTGCAGTCTGCCCTCATTTGTTTTCCACATCATATTCTCCGCTTTTATGAAGTGATTACAGAGTTAGTAGTGGAAATTAAATTAAAATTAGTGGGTATTTTTTTCTATTGATTCCTGTGCTAATTTTAGTATTGCATATTCTATATCCATCTAAATATTCAACATATCAGGTCAAACACAAAAAAGACATAATCGTGTTGATAATTTGAAACGTAAAAGTTTGTAATAAAGAGAGAGAGAAAAGTGTTATCAAAACAAGTGTGTCATACACAAACGCACACACACACACATTCACAATTTCATTTATCTTTCTTTGGGACATATTCCCCATTTCTTTTGTATTTAAATTTTATTACTAAAATGAAATGAATATGATATCTCAATTACAACAACAACAACAACAGCAACAAGTGCAACTTCAACATCGACATCATTCATTTGAGAACTCAGTGAATAAAACTGGTCTAACACACTTTTGTTTGAATTTACCTGAAAGTTCAACAGCGGGTAATTTAAACGGATATGCTATACATACTGATGTAAATGAACAAGTAGAAGTAAACAGAAATAATGAAACTAGTACAAATCTTGACAATCATGCTGAATTTGAAGAGATTCGACCGAGAAGTTGTGCTACAACACCTTCATTTAATATTAATACCACATACAGTGAAAATAATAAATCTACTGAAGGTAATCTCAATAAAAATAAAATTGATCATCAAATTAATGATGACTATGCTAAATCAATATCATCGCCTAATTCAGTGGCATTACATTCATTCCATTATACACCAAATACTACTATTACTACTTCTGATAATAGTAGTATTGATTTCAATCAAGAAATATGCTACAATTCAAAGTATCCACGGTTTTACAATTCGTTAACAAAGTATAATGATCACAATCACACCAGAACAACAATAACAACAGCAGCTAGTGATGAAAAGAATGACATTAATGCAATAGAACAAACGAATAATAATAATAGTATGGATTTTAATGAATTTCAAAGAAATGTCAAACAACTGATTGACTATGGGTTAAATAATCATTTAAGGAGTGAGTACAACTCGACACAGTTACAATCACTATCTTCACAATTGTCGACATCAAACAGTAGGATAATTAAACATCCTATGAATAAAAATGAAGGCTATGAAGGCGATTTAAACAAAGAAGAACAAGAAGTCAAAGCAGAGGATATAAGGAAAGACAAAGGACAAAATATAAACGAAGAACATGTGAATTTAGTTAGTGAAGGTATACTAGACTCATTAAATTTTAAATTAGGAAAAACAATAGAAAAAATGGATGTTCTGAATCATCTACAAAAGCTTAGTAAGTTAATTTATACATAACAGTAAAAATTAAAAGGGGCTTAATTCTATATCACGTGTTCAGATGCTTATGATGTGGTCAGCATACACTACAATTGCTAACTAATATTATGTGATGTACACGTGTTCTTACTCTTCAAAATGCATAGTTTAACAATGCGAACCGGTTAAATAGATTTCCCTATGAGTTCAGATATGAGCTTCACTTAAGATGTGGGGTCTATGACGTCAGCTTATTTCTAAAGTTAGGTAGGTTAGGCGGATCGCAGTATGGATACAAAACCCACTAATTGGAAGCTGAGCGATTAAGCTTCTCACACACACTACTTGTGTTCGTGTGTTTCTGTATTTTATTCTAATTTTAATGCTTTATTGAGATGCAACTTGCTTATTTAGCTAAATAAATGAAAAATATCCTGAGCATTAATGCGCTCAATGACTCAATGCTTTGACACTGATGGCCTTTGAACTATTAGCATGACATCTAAAACTTACGAAACGACAGTGTTAAATGTTTGACCGTCAAATTAGAGAGCATAATCAGTGCAGAAGATATTCCTAACTGTATTTGCTTTCTTCAATAAAACAAATTTGAATTTCATTTAGTTCAGCAGTGGGATTTTTATGCCTCTTAGTAAACTGAAGTGATTGACAATCAGTAACTGGAGATTTTATATTATAAATACCTTAACTGTGTTGAAACTATGTCTTCCTTTAAAGAAAACCTATTTTTAACATGAGTATTTATTCCATGAACACAAGAGCAGTCATCAGCTGTTGTCTCTAGTTCATTCATATATATATATATATATATATGTATATATGTAATTTAAGGATTTATTGATTTTCTAAATTGACTAATTCCGTGTCTTATCTTTTCCCTGGACTGTTACAATAACACTGGTGACGGGTATTTCTGCCAGTTTCTTTAGACATGGAAAAAGAAATTCAAAAATTAAACTTTATAAGTATTTAGCATATTACTACAGCCAAGAAAATAAGTGACATAAAATAGCATCACATAACATTAAGTCCTGGTTAAGCTAAGTGATGACCGGTTATCTTCTTGTTAGTTGTAATTTACTCAGTGGAGAAAACGAGAAATCGACCTGGGAGTTTTATGAGGAATTTATTGGTTTCAGTATAGTTCTTAATGCAGATCGGCATCAGTGAGAGAATCAATGATAACTCTCAGAATGCTTTATGAAGCTGGTAACTACTCTTAGCTAGAAACTCTATGAATTTGTATAAGTATTTTGAGAGGCTTAGACTGGCATAAAATAGATGTTCACCTTTCTGTGATTTTCTGAGATTATTTAACTGATTATCCTTTATCATACAAAAACTATTCTGAAAATTCTTTACTACTCTTATTACTACTACCAATTTACTACTGTTTAGTGTGCAATTGAACCATGCCTTGTTTGTAGTTTACGCAAGTATGGCTTTTTAAAAAAAGCTACGTAAGTTAGTGAAATCACATTTTCCCCTCTAAAATATTCATTTCGTTAGATTTTCTGAATAAAAGACTGATAGCATATAATTCTTTCCTTTGATAAACTTGTAATCTGTATTTTCTTTTTTCTACCGTGTTTACAACACAAACTTTCGTCCATCAGTAACACAAATAAGTCATATACTTTTTTTGATTCACAGTCTTCGCGTAATTAATTCTCTCAAATATGACTTCAGTTTTTAATCCCAGTAAGAGTCGGTAACTGCATGTCACTTTTACTGCACTACTTTAGTTTTAACTGCATGTTTTGCCTGAATTGATTCTAGGTCAGTTAAAACTCTTTACTAAGCAACTTTCATCAGAAATAAACATCAAAATTACTTCAATTTAAGTCATCTTCTAATCGTTTACCTGCCAATGTTAACAGTAAGTTGTGCTAAGATATTTGTTACTAACACCAGAGAGGAAATAACTTTATAAAGCAGAATAAGTCTCCTCTCCACCCACAGGAAACAGAAACCCCAATAATTTACAGTCGAAATGTAAAGAAACCCAAAAATATTACGTCATTAAAATAAATTTTCAAGAGTTGATTTGTAAGGATTTGACCACGGATTGACATCACTCAGAGACACATTGAAAACCAGGGAGTACTGAATAGCCGGCTGTCTCACCCTAGTTTGGGACTCATCGGCACTACGCAACCCCTAAGTTTCGAACCCAGAACTTTCCGACTGAAAGGCAAACTCATGTACCATTCACCCACTGGGACCCAACTCAATGGCCCATGAATTCTAACTTCTACCAGTTCGTAATTTAGCGCGACCACTAACCAATGTCATCGGCGGGAAATCCATCGTCACTCCCGACTGGATGGACCTCACTGGTAAATAGTGCTTTATGCTAATTTATGCATAATTTTTATGCCATTTCGCTCTTCCAGCATTTCATATTTGATTACGAATAGATATCACTTAGAAAACCATTGAGAGCCATGGAATAGTGGACAGTCGTTTCGTCCTAGTTCGGGACCCCTCACAGGTATGAAAACATAACCCCATCATTATGGTTTGAATCCATGACTGCCAGGTTATCAGGCCAGCCCAGTGAGATTCAGTCACTGAAAGTGATTGAAGTGACGGTGCAACCACCAACCACTGTCGTTGGCGAATGTTTGTCCACGTACCGAACTTGGTGAACTCCACTGGTCCAGTACTCCCTGGTTTTCAGTGGTTCTCTAACTAGTTTCAGTAAGTGATCAAACTTGAAATCATTCAAAATCCCTTGAAATCAGAACACTGTTTCTGTATTGTTATTATTATTATTTTCAGTAAATAGTCACTCATATGTCATTTACTTTTGAATAACCCACATAATTTGTTTTTCAATCGGTTGAAATATTATCCTTCGTAAACTGTCAGTTGCAGATAAATACTTCATTGAATCACTTTTTTGTAAGATATTTTGTTGAAAGAAATAAGAAATAAGGTATTCACATATGAAAATTTGTTATTATAAATATTATTTAGTAAAGAAAAGATTCATTTGGACAAAATAGGAAGGAGAAATCCATTTTATTAAATTTAGTATATCCGGTTTGTAAGAATTTAGTTCACTTTATGATAGATTCGTTCAAGAACAAATGTTACCGAAGACCAATGAATAGTTGTTTCGTTTTAGTTCGATACTTCTGAGCAGTCTCTTCCTTGGACTCCTGGATGGGTTAGATTTAGAAGTGTTAAGTTTCGAAGAAGGCAAACTACTAATCAACCATTCCATTGGCCGAATTAGAGATATCATACAAGCATCAAAAAGTCACACCAATGAATAACTGTCCTGCTGAGCATTCCAGATTTTAATAGAGTTTAATTTGAAAAGTTCTGTCCATTGATAATGAAACTGATAGTAATCTGATAAGTTACATGATTTATTCATGATGATATGCTTAAATTTATAGAGACTAGGTGGCATTCCTCCACCTATTGCCTAAACACATATGAACATACATCGTACAAATTTGCTACAGTTATTATCTAATATTAAAACATGACTTCTTATAAATCATATCAGTTTACCGAATTCTTTGGTCAACGGTAAAAAGTAGAAGTAGCCACAACAATCGATCGTTTATAAGCGTCACACTTTAACAGAAAAAAGCACAACTTATAGGCATGTACTGATTAATTGGAGCTGTATAGAAGAGGCACCTGAATATTTTCATGTTTTTCATTATGATTTTGTGTATTTAAGTGGTATGTAGTAGTTTAAGCTGGTCATCTACAGACAATTTTGTCTAAACAAATAACTCAAAAGTTAGGACGTTATAACAGAAAATCAAAAAAAATTGGAATAAAAACTAATAACTATTATGAATGAGAGGTGGTTGTCGTAAATCAACAGTTAAATTAGTAATGCCTTTAGCATTTAAGTCAATAAATGTTGGTTGATCAGTCCTAAACAAAATAAAACGTCTTCCTTAGATCCTACCAGCAACCACTGATCGATTCAGTTCATTGATTTAGAGAACTCCAATGATCACAAGTCCAAATAGGAAACCTGCATAATATGATACGCTTTTATTATTGGCAATTATGTAAAGGTAGAATCTAGGCAGAAAATTTATCCCAGATTAAATTCATGGGTGTAGTAATTCTTCAACCTCATTTGGTAGGATTTCATCTTTTTCAGGCACTAGATTAACACTACTATAAGGTCAATTCAAATTTTAAAAATGCGGTCTAAATCATGCAGTGTATACTGTTGATGAGTTCAACGTTAATTGATTAAAACAATCTTCTGGTGTTTATTTGACACACAGGCAATTCTAGGCGGCCTTTCTAAAACTTGGGCTACTGATAAACCTACATGAATATATTGCACATAATTTCTCTTATTCATATTGTTTAAATCTAGTAAAATGTGACCTGTAATAGTGTTGTTTACTCTGTTTCTATTAAACATGAAAAAATCATTATCTTCTATGGCAGCTTATCCTAATACATATGACAGCAATTCCTGAGTGACATCCTTGGTTCACTAAATATACTTCTGAACTTTTTATAATGGGCATTCAATACAGTTTCTTGCTTTTCTCGAAGGAGAAAAAAGAAAGAAGAAATATTGATTTGCGCTTCAGGTCAGATAGTGCTGTGTCACGCAATCTACTGTCAATTAACGTTTTATTTGAAGATCCCGGACGAAGAGGAAATATCACGTAATAAACTCCGTCGAAAATTCTGTGCATTATATGGAAATGATTCAGAATAAAGCTATTACTATTATTATTATCTAGTTGATGAAAATGATTAGGTGAGATAAGCGCTTTCAAAATAATTGGCAATAAATGTTTTCCTTCAATGGACATACACATTTTTAGATTCTCATGATAGATATTGGTGGAAATGAAACTTTAAACTAAAGAACACTCAAGGATTGTGAGCAAGGTAATAGTGATTAATTAAGTCCTAAAATTCAAAGTTCAGAATTTAGATACAATTTCCATCAATTAATCATAGGATTCAAGTATTGGTTTGTAGGGATTTGGTTGATTTGTTACAGGATTTCATCATGAGCTGACATTGGTTAGAGAACCATTGGAAAACCTGGGAGTGCTGGACAGCCGATTCGTCCTAGTGTGTGACTCTTCATCAGTACGCACCCACCGGGGTTCGAACCCAGGACCTCCTGGTTACAAGGCGAGTTCGTAGACCATTCAGCCACTGGGGCCCGATCCAATGGCTCATGAACTCTAACTTCTTCCAATTCACGATATAGCGCAGCCGCTAACCAATGGTTCCAATGGTTCTCTAACCAATGTCAGCTCATGATGAAATCCTGTAACTAATCATGGGATTATTTGATTTCCTAACTCGATGAATTAATAAATCTTTGGTGAAATGTGACTTCACTGTGCATCCATCTCGAGATTATTTATTATAAGACACTGGCTATATACATTAAATAATTTCTGGAGATGGAATACAAGACGTTTGTTTTCATCTTATTTGGTACACGTCAATCAGATGCATTCTAGTGAATCCTAATGTATCCACTACTGGGTTACAGTCTCACGCGTCAAAACTTTCCGTTATTTGATGTTACTTTTAGAGCTAAACAGATTCATTTTTGTTCTTTGGACATTTTAGTTTTTAGTAGCATGATGCCCTCCAAGAACTATAGCTCTTGTAGACATATGCCATAACATTCGATTACATTGTATGCATACATTATATCAAGTCAAGTTTAACCTTTGCTGGTTTATTCAACGACTCTGATAAACAACAATGACATTTTCATCCTCAATTATCAAATAATAAGGATTTCCCTGTAGAAGATATACTGACTTTGAAATAAACAAAACACTTCATTCTTTATATTGATTATGTTGTCATCTTCATTGTTATGATAATATTTACCATCTTTTCAACACATTATACAACAACAAAATAAGGCCATACAAAAAAACAACAACAATAAAATGGAACAAAAAAGTAGAGACGAATAGCTTTTAAAGAGAGAAAGAGAGAATATTGATTCAAAAATAGGACAAAGGGAAATGAAATAAGAACGACCAGCTATAGACAACTACTCACTGAATGATTGAAGCATAAATGACAGCCTCTGTTGTCTTACCGCCCCCTCCCTCATTGCGCCATTCTCTCATTTGCCTCCAGCCCACCCCCCAACCTTAACAATAGCAAAATTATCAGGATAAAACAAAACACACTATTCGTCTATGTGTACTTGAGGTAAGGAGTAGGGAGTGTGGAAGGAAAATAGAAAGAAGGCGACAGAAGAGAACAAAATGAGATTATTATTGTTATTATTATTATTATTCAATCAAAGAGTTTGTCTGGTTCTTTCTAGAAAAAAATATTTCTCTATGTTTTCAGTGTACTCTAGTAGGATATACATATTCTAAAACAATTGAACCATGAAGTTATACTACATAGTATAAAGTGGCTGTGATTCGGTCATTGTGCAAATAGTTATGTCACAGTTTCACTTTCATATTAACTTGTCAATATTTTAGGTAAAGCTGACAAGGTGTGTCATATAACCGCTGACAAAAATAATTTTCTTCTAATGGTTAGTCTGCAAATTGAGTTCACAGAAATAAGTTCCTTGAATTGATGTCCGGCTAAATTATGTAAATCTTTTAGTACTTGTCGATTTAAACATGGTCAGTGTTAATATTTTGCACCAGTCTTATGCAGAATTCTCTCGACTCTTCACCTATGTATGATATTGTAATATAATAACACTTTGATAAAATGGTTTTGTAAAGAGGTTAGGAGAATGCAGAAGTTGTCCTCATAGTTATACTGACATCTAACTTAGTCCTCTTCTTAATGAAGTTCTAATTTTCACTTTAGGTATATTCTTCATCACCCTTTTAGGAAAGTTTAAACATGACATTTTCCTGTGAGTATTCATGAAGTATTTCTTCTAGACTCTATAACACATAGATAGTTTATTTTTCTACTGGCTTTTACTGCCTTGTTATTGTACATCAAACTTATTTAAGTTTTGGTTAATGCATTCCCT
Organism: Trichobilharzia szidati; assembly: GCA_944472155.2. Taxonomy (NCBI): domain Eukaryota; kingdom Metazoa; phylum Platyhelminthes; class Trematoda; order Strigeidida; family Schistosomatidae; genus Trichobilharzia; species Trichobilharzia szidati. The sequence goes on from OX235272.1 coordinate 62,157,898, forward strand.
GACAAATGTCTTCGCCTAGTCTGTGACATTAAAATGGTCTCACTGGTCTGACTTCCCTGAAACTGTGCACTACTGATTGGTTGAGATGAATAGTTGGATACCACTCATGTCGACCAGCAGTGCTTGCCAGCCAGTTTGAGGTGATCTAAACGTCGGACGTGCCCGGTTTGACTCAGCTCAGAAAGCCGAATCAATTCAAACCACCCGATTTCTGACTAGCTACGTAGGCGAACTGGTTTGACTTCCATCAATAGGCAAGGTTAAAAGAAGTTCAAATTAAAACGGTTGCCTAATGACAGAGACTGAAATAAATAGAGCGCCCGACTAGTGGTTAATTCACACTGAAATTCTGTGCAAATATTGCCGTGAATTTTAACAAGATAACTGTTTCATGACTGCATTGGTAAAAAATCCAAATCTGGAGTGCTATAAATCTGGCGGACAATCTCCAAATACTTAAGATTATTATCAGATATGCTACAAAAATATTAAATTGCAATTTGAACTTATAAAAGAAAATCAGGAATTTAGTAAAAATTTATCTATTCACTTACAATATCAGTAACCTGGGGTTCTAGTAGGAATTCGAGACCAGTAGGGTGCAGCAGGTCAGGTGTGAGGACAAATACTCGCTGAAAACATTGGCTAGTGGTCGCGCTATGTCGTGAATTGGCAAAAGCTGGAACTCAATGGCAGTTGCACTGGGTCCCAGTGGCTTAATGATTTGCGAGTTCGCATTGTAACCGGAGGGTCATAGGTTCGAACCCTGGTGGTGGGTGCGTACTGATGAGGGGTCCCAAACTAGGGCGAAGCAGCTATACAGAACTCCCAGGTTTTTCAATAGTTCTCTGACTGATGTCCGCTCATTATGAATTCCTGTAACTAATCCCTACAAACCAGTATTTTTCCAGTGGGAATAAGTATAGCCACCATTATCTTCACGGTGCCAATTTTGTAACTAATTTTTCTCTCACCTTACAGGCAAAGCTGTCCCGACATAGAATACCATTTATGGAATCCTGATCATAATTAGACGTTTTGAGTCCATTAACAATTTAAAGTTTTCATTGAACACTTGATCCGCATATTTTTATTCGAATCATAAGAATTATATTCAACTAAGATAGTGTTTGATTGGTTGGCTTTTATATTTGTATATAAAAATGGAATTTTATCCTATTTTAGAGAATGTAAATAGTAGTATTAATCCCCAGGGAAATAAAAAGTTGAATTACTGAGTTGTTCAGCTTCACGAGAATGACTGATAGTTGATATTAAGTAGAATGTTCACAAAAGCTGATTTACTTAAATATTTTTTTGTCGTTTTATATTAGTTCTATGGCACAGTAGTGCATTCTGTTATTTCCAGAAGCAATGCTTTTTTCCAAAAGGATCATTCTTTCACGTTCCAAGTGGAACATAGGGCTTCAAGCTAGAGGCTTGAAGATTCTGTAGCAGTGTTTATTTTACAGGATGGGGTTGCTAGCCTCATGCCCAACCTTCCCTCTTTACCAGTCTTACTACTGGTTTAGCGAGGTAAAGGGGTGCGTCGGCCGGGGATCGAACCCCGGACCATGTGCATGGTCGGCGAGCGTCCTAACAGCTATGCCACCGACGCACCAAAAGGATCATTACGTCACTTTATTCTGGTCTGCAATCAAGCTGCCGAAATTTGTTGGTCTATGAGAGAAATTTGACCACTATGGTATAGCATAGCACCATGTTAATTTGTCCACATGTCATAATAAACGATTATACAGTTTTTCAGTGGCTGACTCTTAGAATAATATTATTTAGTTGGACGTTATCGTCAGTAAGCTCTGGACCTGGTTTTCATGTTTATCGACACTTTTTGAGACTAGAAACCATTTCGACCAATGCTGCAGTTAACTACGTTACTACCGAGCTATTCAAGCTCACGACTGACCTCCTGGAGTTCTACAAGGAATACATGAATTGATAAAAATTTAGTCAGTACCAAATCTAAGGTGTGGGCACATAACACTAATTACTGTCTGTTAATCAATCAGTAGAGAATAAAATGTACTGCTGTTGTCACAGTATTATTTTGCATTATGTCATTACCACTAAATTCGTTTTTTCCTGCCATTCTTATTACTATTACTTCTACTGTCATTGATTATTATTATTCTAATTATTGATTTAATATAGTTTCATTCAATATCAAAATACAAAGTTATCCGTTATTTCCTCAAGAGAATAAATCATGTAAGCAAAATGGTAAATTCAGCTGCCTTCAGGGTTTTAAGTTGTATTAATAAAAATAATAATAATAATAATAACAGTGACAATAATAGATTGTAGAGTTCGTTTTTTTTTACGTACTCTATGAGCTGACAATTTCGTCGACAATGTTATAATTAAAGCTGTGTAGATTCACAGCATGAAAACACTCTATGGAAATCTGATCTCTACGATCAGAGTTGAGCACACACACACACACACAAATAATTTATTCCTCTGTGTATAGGAAAAAGAAGGATGAATGTGCATGTTTGTATGTCCATTCAATCTGGTGGTATAAAGGTGGCTCTTTCTTTGTATGAAATAATATGCCCTTAGGCATAAACTCTAAAGTGTATTCGTGTGCCGATTTGTATATATATATATATATATATAATTCGATGTAAATACATCACTTTGAAAGGCATATTTCACGGTTTTATTCATAATTACACATTAGGTTATATATACATATATACTGACCTTATATAAGTATGCAAAAAGTGACAATAGCAATGTTGGGACAGGATTCTTAAAATAGAAGCATTGTGGATTATTTCACAATGATCCTAAAGTGAATGGAGAACCTCTTTTTATACTTATTCCATAAAGTTTCAGAGATAGTAAGCAGACTAGGAAGCAGTTTTTTTCACACATAACAATAGAAACTGAAAATTCAGGCATGGACACTTGGGAATTCGTATATATATATATATATATATATATATGCAGAGACAGAGAGAGGGAGATTTAAGTGCATTAAAATATAAAAAGCTTTTGTTTAAATAAATGTATTTCGAAAAGAACAGAAAAATAGAGGATGAAATAGAACTATTTTATGTTTTGAAGTATGTTTTGTCTACTGTCACTAAAAAAGACATTCCTATGATAACACAGTTTGTGTTAAAAATGGTAGTGAATCATAAGTAAAGTATGCTACTCAGTGGAACGAAATAGACCGCCAATTTGTTCCACGTGTTTAAAGTTTAAGTGATCATTTGTATCTTGAAATCTCTTACTCAGTAGACAATAACTTTAAGAAAATCTAGTATTAATCTGTGTGTGAAAAGGTATTGGTTAACTGCTCACATAGTAAGTGCTCTTAGGTGGTCAGCTGACACGAAGTTCTGCCTAAAAGAGCTTTGATGCGTATTGACAGTATTCGATATCTAAAAGTTTTGAGGAAGTTCTTATTCTCCTACAGAATTAAAGTGAGTCACTCACAAATGAAGGTACACATTCTTCGAAATGATGTCCATGAATTTCAAAGGACTAGATTCTAGGCTTTAATATTAAAGTACACTGCATCATAGTCTTCTGTCAGTCAGTTAAGGGTCTTTCTTAGAAACTTTTAAGCCTTTCTAAAGTGAAAAGTGAGGATAGTTTGTTTGCCTCATGTGAAATCACTTTTCTCTTTCTCCTTAACTCTACTAACTGACTTTATCTAAACAGTGAATACCTCAGAAGCGATAATCGTGATATTATTGAGGTCAACGTTACCATAAAATTAAATATCACTTAGTTTAATGGATTCTTGAAGAATGAGGATGGATTTCTTTTTTGAATAGCATTCACTGTTGAATTTTGTTTAGTTATATACACACTGAGAAGAAAAGAGAAGTAACATTACTTCACCTCTACCAAGCCCCTTGATCGGTAAGATAAACAAAAATGTAAACAAAGAAGAAATTTTAAAGAATCGATTTATAAGAATTTGATTTGTTTCTACAGTTTGACCACGGATTGATATCAGTTACAGGACCACTGAAAACCAGGAGTATTGAAAAGCCGTCTCTTTCGTCCTAGTTTGGGACTCATCGGCAGTACGCACCCACCGGGTTTCGGACCCAGGACCTTCCGATTACAAGGTAAGCTCGTATACTATTCAACCATTGAGACCTGGCCCAGGAATTCTCTAACTGATACCAATCCAAAGTCAAACTCGAAAAAGAAGAAATTACCAGATCAGTAAGTAATTAGATGGAAAACAAATAATGTCCTAGTTCACATTCGCATATAATTACATAATCCTTCTCTTTTTTATGCCACAAGACCAGAAAAAGGAAATTTTCACACCTATTCCCTTTGTTTTACATAAAGATGCATAAGCACATGTGTAGATGTCGACCACCTTTAACAACTCTTTGAATGTTACATTGAAGCTAAAAGAGAAATAAAGTCATGGTCTTTTGAAGTTGCAATTCACCACCATCTCTCTGCCCCCTCCTTCCCCCTTCTCTCTCTCTCTCTCTCTCTCTATATATATATATATATATGAACAGTTGTGAACAAACAAACCCTTCTTAAATATTCACCTTGCAATACACGCAATACAATGTGGCTTTTCTCCTCTTTTTGAATCTATCACTTTTTTGGTCCTGTTTAGTTGAACAGATAAATATTCATGAAATCATACTATCAACAGCTGCAGCAGTAATAATAATAATAATAATAATGAAGATAGTAGAAATATGACCACATAACTGACTTCTTTTATCATCATCAAAGAGACTGCCAGCTTGCTGTGTGTGTGTGTGTGTGCGTGCGTTTGTTTACATGTACAGGGGTGACTAGAGTGAATAAGTCCCTTCACAAAAGCTGACAAAACTACAAAGTCACGCAAATTATAAGTTATGTCCGGTTTATACAAAATCATTTAACATTTTTCTATTCTCCTTTTCTTCCCTTTTTGTTTTACTTTTATGCAGTCAAATAATCAAAATATTTAGCGGTAAATCAATTTGTCGAGGTGTTGAAATTATTACTGTTACTATTACTGCTACAACTATTACTACTACTGTACACATTTTGATTTGGGATAGAAACAGATGGTTGAAATTTCAGAGAATTAAGTCGTTTACATGTTTAAAGCAAAAAGCTTGTTTATTTCCAAAGTCAATTAAGGCTATCTTTTTGAACTGAGGCCTCAACTTGAACTTTTATTTTAACTTCAATTTATTAATTTGCTTTTAGAGAGCTTAGTGTAACGCATGTCTACTTGTCATTTCTTTTAACCGAGAATAAATTAATATTATGTTTAGAGGTTAGATAAATCTGATTATATTTTGGTTAATAGTGACTAGCAGTGAAATTCAGAATGTGAATTTCACCCTATTTGGGATTCATCAACTTCATGTGCCTACATTTCCAGTGAGTGATTATGTTTTCACTGAGACTGGAATCTTGTATACACCGTTTCAAACGCCAAAGCATGAATGTTTAAGCTACGAGGGCCAACATTTAAGAACAGATGAAAAAGTAATAAGCTACTATTTACAAAAGAAATCTTTTTTCATAATATTCAAGTCCTCTACTCTCAAGTCTGACACCACACTGTACACTCCAATACATTATTTTTGAAAATGGTCGTTGAAAGCCAAACAAAACAAAACCCTGGTCGAACCAGATTTCAAAACTGTTTTAACTTAGGTGCAAATACTGTCTATGAAGTTTATAAAACTTAAAATTTTCCCAGGTAATCAAACATGGCTTAATGAGGGTTGAAATAATATAATTTATCATTGCGTTATTGCTTCAGATGAAAGAAAAGTTATGAGTATATAATCGCAGTTGCCTTTTGTACTGAGGTATCGAACAGACATTTGCTCTGAATGGAGATTTGTTAGCTGGAAAAAATTTATGTTTAGTCAGAAAGGAGAAATCCTAAAAACCTTTAATTCAAATTGTAGTAGGAAGCGTGGTCAATACAAATCAGAACAACTACCCGAATTCTGGCTAGCTACTTGGGCGGACTAATGATATGACATGAATCAAACTCACAATTCGCAAGTCACTTTGCAGTTTGTACAGTTCGAGGTAAAATCTCACCATAGTTTCCTCCGGAAATCGAAATTGCTCAATTCGATCTGACTAGCAACCGCTACTGATTGGTGATAGTACTATACTACTAATTAACTCAAACAATCAGTAGTATATGACTTCACGGTCACAACAGTCAGCCATCCTGTAACTTAACTGTCTCAAGGGGAATTCCCTCATTTAACCTAATACATTTGAGGGATTTAGCACGAAATCGGCGGCGTACCTTAAATCTCTCCGTTAACCCGAAACCACAACAATGAATAAATATTTATTTAGTCCCAGTAAATTATTAAAAAGGGGCATAACTAAATCAGTTTCTTACAAGAAAATGAGTATTTTCCTCTTCAAATAAGAAAAAGAAAAAAAAGAATCGATTTATATTTCCTTTCTTTGTTGCCTCTTAAAATGAATCGCTTCAATGAATTGTGAAGTGTTGTTATTACCACTTGCAGTATATTGTTTACGTTGTTATCGCTGCAATAAGAGTAGTAGTTGTTGCTGTCATCACAGTAGTAATAACAATAATAATAATGGTAAAATAAGTTATGACTTGATTATATTATTATTAATTTGTCTCAGTAAGGTCATTCTGTTATTCTGTCTGATCACTGCAAACGAATTCACCTTAATTTTGGTTGAATAGTGTCTGAGTGTATGCGCTCATATACATAAATGTGTGTGTATATATATGTATGAGTTTGCTAATAGATTTTACACTGTCAGTAAAACAAAGGTTGAATAAGTGTAAAAAGACGAAAGATTTCTTCAAAAGAAAATATCCCGTGACTGATGTTGGAATTCTTTGAACTGGATGATTCAGTAGTCAGATGTCTGTTTTTTCTCTTTTCTGTCTTGTGTAATGTTTTCAGCATGATGTTAAATGGAAAAATAAACACTTCTCTCACCCCACAGCTAAATAATACATATATGTCATCTTCATCAGTGTGAAAAGCTGTTTTTATTCATTGAAATTATGTTCACAATTAAATTAAAAAAGAGTAGAATAAACGTAGACAGCTTCAGCTGTAGTTGAAAACCCCATAAAATTCCCTCTAAGTGTGTGGACTTAGGAAAGACTATTTGGATCGATGGCAGTTATCAGTAGAATCGGAGAGGCGTGTTTCGTTCTGTTTAGGACTAGCCAGCTTGATGTACCTGGATCCCCAGTAAGAGATGGGATTCTCACCGAGATTCAAATCGAGTATCCATCATTTTAAGCCATTAGGCAACAAGAATTACTTCGTATGTAAAGGGGATCAGTTGCTATCTGTAGAAATTATTGTTCTGAATTTATCGCTTATTGATCCTAGCAGATAAAAATGCTCTATCTCTGTTGGCATACCGAATTCTACTACGAAGGCTTTGAGGATGCTTTCAATTTAACTTGATTATTCCTGTCTAATAAAGCCAGCCGGCTGGAAATTAAAAATAATAATTTCAGCAAACTGGTGGAGAACCATGCACTTGGTTCAGGGTTCGATCCCCAGCTGACGTACTCCTGAACCTCGCTTAGCCAGTAATAAGCCCAGTAAAGAGGGAAGTTTAGGTATGAGGCTAACAATCTCACCCCGTTAAAAATAAACACCACCACTGAGAAAACTTCAAGGATCAAGCTTGACGTTCTATGCTCCACTAGGAAGGCAAATGAATAAAATAATAAATAAAAATAAGTAAAGGTTAAGTGAAGCTGAAGAATGAACTACATAATATACTTTAACTTCCAGGTGATATTTAGATCTTATCGACCAAGTGGAAAAGTGTAGTCATAAGTTAGCATAACGTCTGTATGCATTCTCGTCTGATGTTGATTGGCTTGCAGTAGTCAACTGGAAGATTTTTGCGTACTCTTGACATTTATTGACAATTTTTAGGTATAGTTCATTAGAGAAGGGGTCAAAACTACTACCGGTTTCTTCTTAGTATGACCCAGAGATTACACAATGACTGTGGGAACAAAACAAGACTTGACAATAAAATATTTTATGTTAATACTGAGAAAATGAAACCCCTATTTATCCTTGATTCTCAAAGAAATTTGATTAGGTATACCAGAATGAAAAATCCCTATGAGGGGTAATAAGTAACAATATAAGAAGAGTAAGTAGTTCTGCAGTCTTCACTTTTCAGACGCATGTTCAAAACTGATATAAGAATAAAACTTGTGAACTGTGGTACAGTGTAATTCCATTATGGGTAAATTTGTTTTGATAAAGTCTCACAGTGTTATACAGTAATGTTTACTGATGACGTTTCGAGCACAATTTATTGCTCATAATCATATCAAGGTAATCACACGACTTCTTAAATTCATTTATACAGTTCCGTTGTTTTTCACTTGATTTGATTGGTAGTAGTATTTTCCATATTTCGGGTATGAGTGATGATTCATTCCTATTGTATGTGTTGGGTGTAGATTCGATGAACAAGGATTCAGTAATCGACCTCTCTCTCCACCTACCTAGATTACTTTTTAGAATTTTAACCCTCTCCCACCCTATTGTGTGGTTGTGTGTCAATGCATGAATTGCAATTGCTGAGTTTTTTACTAAATTACTTATCTTCTCAAGATAAGTAATCTAGGTAGGTGGAGAGAGAGAGGTCGATTACGGAATCCTTGTTCATCGAATCTACACCCAACACATACAATAGGAATGAATCATCACTCATACCCGAAATATGGAAAATACTACTACCAATCAAATCAAGTGAAAAACAACGGAACTATATAAATGAATTTAAGAAGTCGTGTGATTACCTTGATATGATTATGAGCAATAAATTGTGCTCGACACGTCATCAGTAAACATTACTGTATAACACTGTGAGACTTTATCAAAACAAATTTACCCATAATGGAATTGCATGTTTAAAACGCTTCTGCTTTTTTGACAGTTAAGTGATTCTTTAAAAGTCCAGGTTGAAAATAAAAATATACTCTGTAAACGTCTATAGATTATTTAAAAGTAAGGAATTTTAACTCAGGAGTAAACCTATTTCTCATAAATTACTTGAACATACCCGCCTACGTTAGAATCTTCAGAAAGATCCTCCATAATTTGTTCTAAGTAAACTTAATTCCTATAAGAAATGACTTTGAATGATCTGAGTGGTTGAAATGATCAGAGATAATTCAAAATACAGTTCATATCGTATCCCTTGCATTACCGGTTGTTTAAATGATAAAAATATTAGATTAATTAATGGCTCATTTAGTTGGTTGAAATATTGTCATATTTACACAACAGTCTCCTTTTGTGTTCTGAGTAGGAAATAGGGCTTGAAACTTTGAAGTATATTAGCAGAGTTGTTTTTTTAAGGAGTAGAGTTGCTAGCGATACACCTAACCTTCCCTATTTTTCTGGCTTATAACCAGCCAGTAAACTAGCCGGGGTTTAAGACTGCGTGAGCATTCTACTACTCAACCACCGATGCTTTAAGCATAAGTACTTAGTTCATTTAAAAATAAACAATGTCAAAAGGGCATGGTAAGTCGACTACTATCTCAGTAATGATTTCGGTTTGAGGCATACATACATATACAACTGAGTGAACATTGATTTGTTACTGAAGCATTTCTCAAGTATTCAGTCAAAGTTAAGGCCTTAATTCACAATAAAACTGTTAACTGTAAATGTAGGACATGGTCTGCAAATACTAGATGAAGTTCATTTAGTTATCTTCAAACTACCAAGATAATATGCAGTTCAATCCTTAATATGGTATACATTTAACCCTTAGTTGATGGGACTCTTGTTTGTAGGTAGGTACTTTTTGGTGAACTGAGGGGTTTATAAAATTTAAACTACTGTATAGAACCTCGCAAAACAACTGTTTACCAATTCTTGTAACAAAATACAGTACGAATTTACATGGATTTTACAGAGGTAAAGGGGATATAAAAACAATCCGTGGTCGAAATTGAAAAATAAATCAAATACCTACGAAACAACTCTTGAAAATTAATCTGATGCTCACTAGTGACTGGCTGCAGGACGGAGTTTCCTGGAGTTCTAGTGAGAAGTCGTGACCAGTAGCGTCCATCCTTTCGGGAGTGAGGACAAATACTCGCCACGGATGACATTGGCTGATTATTATTATATTATTGTATCCTTTAATTCCTAGAGGAACATAGGGCTTCAGCCATGTGTCTCCATTGCTTTCGGTTCTCTGCTAGAGTCTTCACCTGGCTCCAAGTCTGCCCACACGTTTTCATCTCCTCTTCACATGACGTCCTCCAAGTCACCCTTGCACTGACGACCAACTCGCCGCTTCCCTTTCGGGTTCCAATCGAGCGATGGCTTGTCTAGTGATGTCACTTGATGGTTTGTTTCCTCAGAGTATGGTCAATCCATCTCCATTTCTTCCTGCTTATTTGTTTCACAATCGGTTCCTACTGGGTTGGTTCGCTCCCAGAGATCCCTACTGCTGATCTTTTCTGGCCTTCTGATCTTGAGTATTGAGCGAAGACAACTGTTAATGAAGGTCTGTAGTTTGTTTGAGATGCTCTTTATGACGCGCAGTGCAAGTGTCTGATCCGTATTGTAGCACTGAATTCACATTGGAGTTAAAAATCCGAATCTTATTTTTGATACTGAGTGTTGTTGACCTCCACACAGACTTGGGAGTAGTAAAAGCTTGTCTTGCTTTTCCGATTCTTGCTTTGATATCCTCGTCAGTTCCGCTGGCCTCTAGTTGAAACGATGCTTCCCAGGTAGGTAGGTGAAGGAGGTTGTTTCTTTCAGGTTCTTTCCATTTATGCTGATTGTTGGCTGATGGTCACTCTCTATATATTCAGAATTAGTGGAAGTTAGAATCCATGGGTCGGGTCCCAGAGGCTGAATAGCCTACGATCTTGCCTTGTAACTGGAAAGTTCTGGGTTCGAAACTTAGTGGGTGCGTAGTGCCGATGAGTCCCAAACTAGGGCGAGACAGCTAGCTGTTCAGTACTCCCTGGTTTTCAATCGTTCTCCAACTGATATCAATCCCTGATGAAACTTGAAGAATAAATGAAATCCCTACACACCGACTCCTGTAAATAATTAATAATAGGCATCGATAAATAATCATTTAGTATACTCTATACCTTGAAGACAAAAATGACGGATCGATGAAGCTTTGTATTGTAAGCAGACTAGTTTTTGTACCTTCTTTATTCACTAGGCAACGTTTATTCATCAAATTAGGTATCACTAGCACAACTTCTGCTTAATTTCCTAATGAATTTTCGCTGACACTATGCTTGTTGACATCAGATAATAAGAATCAATATTTTGACACCACTTTACAATTCACATTTCGTCATCATTGCAGTGTGTCTGAAAGTTTGAGGAAACTGTGTCTCATTTCAAGATGAGGCCTCCACCAGTCATTACTGAATCTGGGGAATAACTGCATATGGATACCCATAGGCAGTAAATTCCAATTATATTCAGTTTTATTTTCTTAAATATCTCATTTTAAATATGATCATACAATAATTTATTACACATATAATTTTCTGATTGTTTCAGGCAGTACATCTGAAATGATGAAACCATCGCATAATAATTCAAGCCCTATGCGACCAAATTCAGCTTATCCTTTTAACAATTTACCTCATCCAGATTGTCCATCTTCCTCATCCTCCTCATCACTGTCATCATCAACATCATCATCATCGACAGCAATCACAACTACTGCTAATAACACAAAGGATTCTAATCCGGATCACACATTTCCATCTAATAAAAATGGAAAGCATGATCATCATATACACCCTCAACAATTATACCCACATCACCATCATCAAATGTTGTCTATAGATCCCTCAGAGACTGGACTTCCGTTCGACCCGATTACACAACAGAGTTTGTCTGCTGCTGCTTCGTCTTTTGTTAAATCATTAACCGGTTTTAATTTTAATAATTCGACAACAGGTTTTCTGTTTCCTAATCCACCATTAGCATCCTTGTCATCTAGTTCAACAGCAATAGGACCGCCAATACAACAATCACAACTTCCACAACCACCGATACTATTGAACGGAATGGGTTGTTTATCCAATACTATGCATCAGCTACGATCCACTTCACTGAATCGTAACTCTTCAACTACTAATAATCCATATACCCTAGGGCATGAGATTTCATCGAGTAATTTACAGTCACCAAGTAGTGCTGATTCATTACACTCCATGTCAACAGATGAAAGTCCCTCATCAAGTGGAATGAAACACACTTCATTGATTGCTACAAGCGGTCATTATTCAGGTGCAACGGTAACTACAGCTACAACAAATTCATGTCCGACACCAGCAAGAAGACGTCACCGCACAACATTTACCCAAGATCAATTACAAGAGTTGGAGTCAGCCTTCCAAAAATCTCATTATCCAGATATATACTGTCGTGAGGAGTTGGCAAGGATGACAAAATTAAATGAGGCTAGAATACAAGTGAGTTTTATTCTTCACAGAGTATATTATTGTTGTTATTACTATTGAGATGACAATCTAAAGCTAAGCAAGGCTGACTACAAATAACACAATGTCATTACATCTGGAGTAATACCTACGGATGGTAAATGGAAGAGGGTTGTGAAAAAAAAGGAGTATTATACTATTAGCACTGGTAAACAAATAGAGTATAATGAAACAGAATTGAACAGTTGCCTAAAAAAGAATGAAGTACTTTTCAAGAACCGCTGAATCAGTTAAGTCAGATAATACTGTTAGGGTTGAAAATAGTAATGACAGTAATACTAATAGATGGATGCTACAATAATTAATTTGGCGAAAAGAATAAATCATGGCCTTAACTAGACTTCATGGACTCCTTCATACAAACATTAGACTTCAGTTTAGGATAACCTAAGGTTTTAATCGTTTTAAGACGCAAGAAACGAATAAAATGTGAATCTAAAGGGATATGACAGACCTACCCAAAGTTGTCCCCTGGATCGGTGGAATGATAGAGGACCATCAGATGCTGTAGAAGAGAACTGTCTTCCTTTAGTCCTTATTAATTATACTGGAATGTAACCTCTGACTACACTAAATATACCTGGTTTCTATGGATCAGATAAAGGAGCCGAAAGCATACACTTCGTTTTTATTACACAGATTAAGAACAGTGCAGAACACGTAAATTTCATTTGAAGTTTGTCTATGAAAAACCGTTAACCGAATGGTTTGAAAAAATGACTCCTAATTACTTCTGTTGACTGGTTACTCCTGAAGTGTACATTTACGAAGACTGTGTTATTTAGAAGTGAGTTAGTGGCAGGTTTGGAATGTCCTTCATATTTCTTATCAGTAAACCGGTTAAGATAACATTTTAAAAGAAACGCGGTTCTCAGAAAACTATTAACACCACCAAGGTTACAAATGTCTCTTATTTGTTAACAGATAGAAAGAATAAGGTTTCTTTTTCTCCTGAAACCACTTTATGAGACGAAGCTTGTTACTTGTTCAGCTACTTGGGCTGGAATCCACTGGCCTATGAACTGTAGCTTTGTCAGCTTGTGATATAGCGCACAAGTCCTATAGTTTAAATGTTTTGTTTCTTAATGTGAAAATAATAAGTTGACTTAGAAAAATGAAACATTTAATATAGAGTAGGAAATTTTATTGGTACTTATGATATGAATAGTGATTTAAAGTTATATCACTTATCCTCTGTCATTCGTGACTTGTATATGTATAATATGTACTTCAGTGCTAAGGTGACTTTTCTACACTAAAATGAAACCAAATAACTGTGACATCATAGTGTAACAGTTGGTTTAGAGTAGACAGTAACCAGAGACGTCGAACAATTGTTACCACTTTCATGGTTGATAAGTTTCTAATAACCTGTTGTCTAGTTAACCTTCACCTAAAGTCAGTTGATCGGTATGAGCTCTTTGTGAAGACGTCTTGATACTACCAGAATTCCACTACTAATATTACTATTTTTGTTATTATTTAAACCAATAGTAGTAATAATGGCTCTTTTATTATCATATATTTTCGTAGCGATACCAAATTGGTATACATAACTTTCTGATTTTCACTAACAGAATTCAGTTGTACCCAGTTAAAAGAGTAAACTGCCTTTAAAACGAAAACAACATATATCAAAACACTCAAGGAAAAGAAAATATCTTAATAATCCTACAGATAAAATTACTCCCTATTGCAAAAATGAATCATCAGTCTTTCGTTTCACAGCTTTTTTTTCCCTTCCATTTAAAGTCGACTACTAGTGAGTTCAAATGAGATAAACACTGAAAATAACAGATTTCTTCTCACAAATTCCAAATTAATGCAACATGGAGTGAAAATTTAACATAGGGGACAGTATATGTGCTCATAAAAGACATTTTAATATCACTGAAATAACGATGCTAAAATTCCACAGACCAAGACACACAGAGAGTGAGAAAGAGATAGGAATAATAATTTTTTTTTAAAACTAGGTCAGTTTACCATCACTCTCCTGTAGAAACAATTTAATTTTCTTAAAGTAAAGGAAAAAGGAGTATTTATCTACTTGATTTTCGTCTTCATAATGTTTAAATGACTTCCTTGTGTGCACATACACATGGCATACTATCTTATTACCTTCTCAAGTTTCAGCAGAAAATGCACTAACTGATGCTTTTTTTTTCTTCATTGATGATAATTTTCTTACCTTTTATTTTTTGTTGTTCTTAGAATAATCCAGAAGCAGCAGCAGCAGCAGCAGAGTATTTTCAGTCGTTTACACTGCTTCAGTTTACTTCATTTTAGTTCTTCTTCTTCTTCTTTCTCGTCTTCTTTTTTAATCAGCTATTCTCTTTAGCATATTTCGTACCACCCTAGGGAACGATTAACTGCTTCTTCTGTTATGTTAGACTTTTTACATTGTATGTATGTATGCGTGAGGAAAGAAGAAGACTGGACTAAACTTTATATTGTATTGAGTATTCATGCCAATTTAAAGATTTCATTTGAAACTCTTGGAATCAGTTAGTAGGTATATTAACAACACATACATAATTATATATTTCTTTCTGTATGTAAATAAATAAAATGACTGAATAATTTTTCTAAGGGTGAGGGAGAAATGCTGATCATCAGAGAGAGAGAAGGAGAGAGGCAGTACGACATTTCTTGTACCGGTTACTTATCTTTTTCCCTTCACTAGGAAGAATGGTTAAGTAACGCGCTAGTGTGCATACAAACAAAAAGATATTATCAATGCACTGACATGCGAGCAACATCTCAGCGGGGATAATTTAAACTGGTATCCACTTTGAATTTTAAGTAGTTATGCAAATAAACAAATATATATATATATATATATAAAATTCTACTTTGACTTTTCAATACCTTCTTATACATCTAACTTTTTATTGACCATTAAGTAGGCAAGTTAAGTCTAATTAAATTATTTTCAATCCGTTTCACTTTTTCTTATTCGGTTTTCTTCTTTTTTTTTCCTACTGAATATTTTGTTTACTTCATCTTCCAAATAAAGATGAGAAGAACTCGAGTTAAACAGTAAAACAAGAAATAAGTTTAACCAAAATGAAGATTGAGTTATTTCTTCTACACTAACTTATCCCTAAGGAACAAGTTAAAAATTTCTACAGGTAATATAAGTATGCAAAGAACTAAAACAACCACTCAAATCTTATGATACAGATGATAAATAAGAAGCACTAAAGTATTAACAACAGTCTACATAGGACAGTTTATTAAAGCGTCTTGTCATTTATTCGCTGACGAACAGAAACTGCACAGCAGAATATCTTAAAAACAGCTATATTTAGTGTACCTTAAAACCTATCAGAGAGATGTACACAAGACTCATTTTCCATTTCTTTGCGTTCCAAGGTTTAACATTTGCAGTTTCAGTGGCAGTGTTTCTCTTCCAAGGGATGACGTAGCTATCTTGCTGCCTAACCAGCCTCCTTTTCCGGGATTACGGGTGGTTAGTAAACTAGGCAGTTTTGAAGTGCATCAGCCGAAAATCGAACCGTTTTTCGTTATATTTTAGATAAAATAAGAATTAAATGGATGTATGAGTTGGTCTACATACGATTACTAATCTCATTTTACCACAGAAGTTAATTGGTCATTTACAGTTCTTGGTGAGAATTCATGCTATTTTCCTTTATGAAACCAAATTCATTAAAATCACAATATTTAGTCTGCTTGATACCGTAAGTGATAATTAATAAAGCAAGTAAATTTGTATGGCGGCAACCATTTCGTTGGTGTAGGGTCGAGTTTGTAAGTGTTATGTCGGGCCTCTGCAAGAACTGGCGTGGAGTAATGCTGTTGTCCACGTCAAGTAAAATACTAAGTCGCATCAACCTGGGGAGAATAAAAGATCTACTGGATGCAGAACTCCACCAGCCTGGAACAACCTGGCTGGATTCAGGAAAAGCAAATCATGTGCTGATCAAATTGCTACTCTACTCACCGTCATCGAACAAAGCATAGAATGGCAGTCAAACTTCTGTCGTAATTTTATCGACTTTGAAAAGGATTTCACTAGACAGCGCTCACCGGGAAGTAATTCGGAAACTACTTCAACATTACGGCGTGCCGCAAGTCTTTATCGACCTCATTCAACAGCCATATGACAATGCCACGTGTCAAGTGATTCACATTGGGAAACTCAGCGAAGCATACAAAGCTCAGACAGGAATAAGACAAGACTGCCTGCCTATTATCACCGATGATATTCTTAATTGTGGTGGACTGGATTATGCGTCAGACTGTGCGCTGGGAGTGAGAAGACAGGAATACGTTAGACCAACAAGAAGACTCTAGAAGATCTGGGTTTTGCGCGTGGATGATTTATGTTTAATGTCACAAAAACTCGAAGACTGGCAGGCGGAAACCAACAAACCGGTTGAAGAGACTGGCAGTGAAGGCGGGACTCCAGGTGAATATAGAGAAGACAGAGACGGAGGTGATGAAGATAACCAACAAACAGCAACAACAATAACAACCACCACTAATCACCATCAAAGGGAGTGATTTGTCAGAGGTTACTTTCTTCACTTATCTTGGAAGCATCGCTTCAACTACAGGTGGAACCGATGAAGATGTCAATGTAGGTCAGAATCGGGGAGGCAAAATACTCCTTCATCAACCTGAAACCAGTTTGGAAATCCCCTGCACTGACTTAGCATAAACAACAAGATCTGGATTTTCAACACCAATGTGAAGTCGGTCCGTCCACACGGGACAGAAACTTGGCGAGCTTGTTACGAAAAGGATTTCCAACAACTTACAGACATTTATCAACAGCTGCCTTCGCTCCATACAGATGATCAGTTGCCCAGAAAGGATCAGTAACAAGAAACTCTGGGAACAAAGCAACCAAGAGCCGATCACCCAACAAATATGTGGGAAAAAATGGAGATGGATCGGGCATACGTTGAGGAGGCCATCGAATGACACGGCGCCAGACCCTCGAGTGGAATCCAAATGGGAAGCAACGAGTGGGTCGTCGGTGCTGGGGTGACTTGGAGGAGATCGTGTGAGGAGGAGATGAGAGATGGTGGGCGATCGTGGTCCAAGCTGAAGAGGACAGCAGAAGATAGGACAAAGCGGAGAAGTGTTGTTAAAGCCCTATGTTTCCACTCGGAACTAAAGGGAACCATAATAATATGATAATAACTTTGGGCTTGACTCAACTAACTGAATCGAATCTTTTCAAACCGCCTGTCTGTTGTACAGAACACTTTCATCTCACTGGTAAGTACTAGTGCCTGATGTCAGTGTTTCCCAAATACTCATATCAATTAGCAGTATATATCATCTTTGTATCCTGTTATACTTTTGATAGTACTGAAATGATAAAATACTGCGATGTGATCATTATTATAAGGTGAATTTTAAACTTCTAGGTAATCGTCGGTATTCATATTAAATTCATTATCACAGGTTGCATTCACACGCTGGTTTATGAAGAATTAGTGACCTTTTGTGACTGATACATGCACACTGGATTACTAGTTGCTTTTAACAGATACCAGATATTGTTTCATGCAAACTAAATGAATAAATGTGAAGTGCCAACTTTATGTCTTTAGTATGAAGATAAACGAGAAAATGACTAGTTCGTATGTGTATTTTAAGGTGCAACCGGAGTGATTTTTCTCATGGTTTGAGTTTGATTTACATAGGAGGTATCATCTACACACAGTAAAGATATCAACTAAATTTAAGCTCCCTCAAACTCTACTTGGTCAATAATCCCCTTTAAGAAAGTATAGAAATGATATTTTGATACGTGTCTAACTTTAAATGAGTTTTCATGTACATTACAATTACCAAATTATATATATACTCAGAAACAGAATACAGCTATAAAAATTCATTTAATTTTTTGCAGGTTTGGTTCCAGAACAGGCGAGCTAAATACCGTAAGCAAGAGAAGCAGTTAGTGAAACAACAACAGCAGCAACAACATCATGAACATAGACATCTTCAACACGTTCAGTATAGTCAGCCATTCCCTAACTTACGTAATACATATAATACAGTTGGTCAAGGATCGCATTTCCAACCCTATGCCCATTCAAGTATTTACAATGGACCAACGAATCTCTCAGGCAACAGTCATCCGTTATTTGACAGTAGTGCTAACACTGATAGCAGTAATAATGATGACAATCGTAGTAATAACAGTGTTAACAATGATCCTGGCTTTGCGTATTCCGCTTGTATGTCATTACCAAACAATTTGATTGATACATCTGCACTTGGCATTCCGTCAGGCTTAACAGGCAATAATGCTTTTATGAATTATTATGGTTCTAATCTGCCTTATATGCCAAGGAAAGTACTCACTCCAGGATTTAATCCAACATATTCACCATATAATCCACTGCAATCTCATGATAATAATAATAATAATAATAATAATAGCACTTGCAGTGGTAAACGTAGACATATTTTCCCTTTAGCTAATTCGCCTATATCTAACAACATGGAGTTACCATCAATGTCAATAAATAATAATGAGTCGTTAAATCAAATTGGTTCATCTTCTTCACCACCACTGCCACCACCACCACCACCACCACCGTCTTTGTCAACAGTAGCAAATTTTTCCAGCCACCCAGGCTCTCTTCTTACAGATTTACCTTCTGGACCACTGATGCAGCGGGCTGCCGCGGCGGCAGCGGCAGCCGCTGTAGCTGGAATATGTCAGGCACACACCACAATTCCACTGTCCAATAATCAGTTTACAAATCAAACCTCAAATTCAAACTTAATTTCTGATATCAGTGGGATAAAGTCTAATTTCCCTATGTGTTCATCTCCTGGACAATTATCATCTCATACACTAAGTAATATAGCCAGTCCAATGAAATGGAATAATTCGGCACATGAAAACAGTGAGCATACAGCATTTGACAGTTCAAAGATCCTGTCAAATATCAATTCCTCGCAACAAACTGACAGTTTATCCAGTGAACAAAATGACTACTCTACACAACATCATAATAACTATAGACTGAACTTTTCATCTATGCCGTCATATAGACATTTTAAGCGCCAAAATATTTGTGAAGAATTAAAACAAACTGGAAGTTCACTAGGACCAAATATAAATGTTGCATCTAATGACCCGTTTGTTAGTGAAGGATGTCATAGAAAACCCCTACAACTATCACGTCATCAACATCAACTTGTTACATCAGATGATGCCTGTGAATTTTCAAAACAAAGAGGTTCAGATCATATTCAGTTGGATACTGTACTTCCATATGATAATGCCAATAATAACAATAACAGCACACAATTTCTCATTCCATCATTCTCTTCAGAATATACAAATTCAATAAACTCTAGTATGATAACTCTAGCCACTGATATATCTACGAGTACACATACAACTGTGAGCAGTATATTATCATCAGTGTCATCCTCAGTCGATGATATCATTCATCAAGGGTCCACATCCAACATAAACACACTGAGTAAAATTTCAAATTTAGGGAATTTAACAAAGATGAACACTAATTACAGTCATTATTGTGAAGTTGTGGATAGTTCTAAGAGTAATCCAATAGGTACTATATCAAACCAGGAAAATTCATCAACTCTGTCATCAGTATCCTCCTCTTCACCTTCATTATCAACCCCGTCATCAGGTAATCGTTTATTAGGATGGAATACTCCACAGTCGCACTTTGCAAGAAATCAAATTAATAACAATGGTAATATTAGTAGTATGTATCATAATACTGTAGAAACATCTTACATAAATACTACAAATGAAGCAAGTACAGCAAATGGACAATTAGAGTATGAAGGAAGTAACACG
Organism: Trichobilharzia szidati; assembly: GCA_944472155.2. Classification (NCBI taxonomy): domain Eukaryota; kingdom Metazoa; phylum Platyhelminthes; class Trematoda; order Strigeidida; family Schistosomatidae; genus Trichobilharzia; species Trichobilharzia szidati. The sequence goes on from OX235272.1 coordinate 62,178,261, forward strand.
CGTTGTAATACTACCCCATCAAACAACGAGTGTGGTAAATCAAATGTCTACAATAATCAAATAAATGAGTTCATGAATTTGAATGAAGCCAATCCGTCATCCTCACCATCCAGTATGTCTAGGTTTATGCCAAATACAGAGGTTGAAAGTTCATCAATATCTGACGAGACACAATCTAATTTAACAACTATTCCAATCAGTTCAACAAATTCTATATTTTCAAATCGCTATTCACAATTGGTAAGTTCAGAAACGAGTTCAGTTAAATATGTCTACTTTTCTGGGTATGAATTAAAACATTGTTGGAGATCAAAATATGAGTATTCGAAGGACAGCTGGAATCAAAATAATATCCGTACATTTAGTTATCGACTAATAAGATGTGAATTATATTTGATCACAAGCTAACATCGGTTAGAGAAATGCTGATAAACAAGTGAATACTAAACAGCCTTTAGTCCGGGATCAGAACTCTTCATCGGCATGCACCCCACAGGTTTCGAACCCAGGTCGTTCTGGTTACAAGGTGAACTTGTAGACCATTCAGCCACTGGGACTTGACCCACGATTCATGATATAAACAGCGACCACCAGCCAATGTCAACGGTGAGTAACTGTCTTCTCATCTATTTTGGAAGAAATTAGAATTCATGAGCTACTGATCTGGTTCCAGCTGTTGATTGGTCTATGAGCTAGCGTTATAGCTGAAACGTCCTGGGTTCGAACCCCAGTGGATACGTATTGAGGAGGAGTCAAAAACCAGGACGAAATAGCCGTTCAGTAGTCCGTGGTTTTCTAACGGTTCTCAAACTTATGTCAGATTGTGATCAAACCTGAGACTAATCAAATCCCTGCAAACCCACACTTGAAAATTACAGAATACTGGAAATCAACACTTATTTAGTTCAGCTCATTTCTGTCCTTTTTCCATGAGATTTCAGATACAGTCTATTACCTCGATTCCCAGTACATAACGTCCAGACAGGTGAGGTCGGATTTATTTACAGTGAATAGTAGAACCATGATAAATTAAAAGTGATCTCTTCATTATGAACCTTGAATTGGCAGACTGCTGTTTATGTAATGGGTGATGACCGAGTAGTATATTACGGGAAATTACTATTGATTAAATCGTATTTACGTTGAGCTATGTAGTTTCGTTAGATTTCCTACAAAACTTTTTATAAACAATAACATTTATTTTGACTGATTAGTCGGTTGTATGTGTAACTGTGGAAACGAAGCAGGAAAAAGTGCGACCAAGAGTAAAACATGAGCATTTCTCTTTTGCATAACTTCTAGAGTTGGTAGCGCACCGCAATAGTCACTATAAGAGCACTACTAGATTCAAACTGACTAATAGTCATCACATCCCAGGGAATTTTCCACTCAGGGTCACTTGTAAAGTAAGAAGTTTTAACAGAAGCAATACACCCTTATATTCTTGACATTACTAAGAACCTAACAGTTTGCATAGGGATTCCTGATCTATGCCCACAAGAGGAACTCACGCAAATATTTCTATTCTCAGTGTCCTAATTTCAATTCCGAAACGATATTGCTTCATTTCACTCATACATACGTACATAAAGAGTACTACTCAATTGTTTAGTAAAATTCGATAATTTTTAGTCTGTTTTTATAGTATCCAGATTAACACTTACAGTTCGTAACAGCCCAGACAGACATAAGACTTTTATAATTAGCGTTATACAATGGATGCCGACCAAGCATCTGCACATAGCTACTCCTATAAAACACAAAGAAGTTAGTCATGATAGAAAAGATTTTTCTCTAGAACCAATTTAATTTTACCAATAAGCTTGAAAGGCTACTCTCGTTTTCATGGGTTTGTAGCGCAATTTCCGATGTTTTAAGACTTTGTCTGAATGTGTACATAAACAAACTGGCTTCAGCACCATTTTGCGCTTTTTCCTTGTTTTGTCAACATGCACATTCTTTTGCTTTATAATACAGCCGTATTCGTTAGATTAGTTCTAGACCTTTTTTCTTCGATAATATTTAGCCCTTATTTTACTAAAATATACTGCTAACCAGAGCATATTTCCTTAATAACTAAGACTTTTTAATTTGTGTTTTGTTGTTAGTACTTACAGGTTAGGTAGAGCACTGAATTACTAGATAACTAGGCAAATTACTTTATTTGGGAGAATCGACTGATTTAAGGCTAGTTTCGGTAATGATTGAAAATTCTAGAGAATCTTTAGAAATCAGTCAACATCGAATAGAAACGAACAACTATGAATTCGTTCTTTATCTAACCAAGAATCGTCACTTTTCCCTGGCTCAGTGACAAAATTGTCACCATGTTACATCCATGTATTTGTTTCTTCAGACCTTCATGGACAGACAGCGTCGAACATAAGTAGATGAAAACGACATAGTTATTCTTTCCTTGTTGATTTCTTTTGATTTTCTGACTGGCTTAAATCCGCAATCTTAAAGTAACCAGCTAATTACTGTTGAGTTGTTATCAGTTTGTGATGAAAAACAATTAATATATGGCTACTTTTTCAACCGGAATATAATACTTTCCAGAAATATTAAGTGACAATTTAACAAAAGAAATAAGTGGAAAAAAAGTCTTTTTGTTTTAAGCATTTCAATGTAAGAAAATATCTTAATAATGTATCAGGTCAATAACTTTATAGGGAAATTTATTAACAGATGGTTATTTTACGCATCTCACTGTTGGATAACTCATAAAGGATGTCCAAACTGTTTAGAATTTTAGGACAGCTCACGTGTGTATATGAGTGTTTGCATGTCTGTGTTTAAGCATTCATAGAGACATTCAGCCGAATTCTCCACTTATACTAATTTAGATATTTATAATATACATATACACATGAACGAGTATTCTGATTGAATCATTCTGTTTTTATTGTTTCATTTTCTAAGCATAGAGTATAGTTATGTAACTGTTTTACAGTGATTGTGCTTTGAATGTTGAAGATGCTGAAGAAAATATAAAAAAATGATAATAAAGTGTTCATTCATTCATACTTCATAAAAATATTCAAGACAAATTCTGCATGGTCATATCTGTTCGATAGAAAATAATAGAGAGAAAATCTATGCATAGATGGAATATTACACTTTAGGATAGGAATGTGTTCACCATCTGGTTACTCTCTTTTAAAAAGCCGTTATTTTCACCTTTTCGTTAGTAGAGGATAGCAAGAACTTTGAAACTACTACTGATAATGATGATGATGATAATTATGACGATGAGTACACAGACCATATGTTCTGTTCCACTATATTCTTTCATGTATCATACAGCATCCTTTCTTCTGCATGTTTGTTGTTTTTGCGTGTTTACTTGAATTAAAACTTAGTTAAATGGAAACACCTTTCTTCTTCACACACATACACTTTAGTTCAATAGAATAAAAAAAAGAAATGAGTGAATATGTGTTATATTTTTTAAACTTCCCGCTTCTTTCCAATTGCGTAACAGATTCGTTATGAAATAAAGTCAAGTGTATTAAAGAACAGACTGGCTTTATAATTAAAGTCTACCATTATTTAGCGCGCTAGATGTTAATAGTTAAAACAGATTTTATATAAGAAGTAATCTGTGTTGAAAAATGCTAATGCGCAATCACGAATTAAAACAATTTGGGAAATATGAGCAATTCAATGTCGACTTAATAATAATGGTCTTAACGTAAAACCTAGCCGACTTAGAATTGGTCTTATATGAAGTAGCGTACATTGCAATGCTAGAAAGCACCAGGCTGCGACGAAGTAATTATCCAGCACTTCTGCATCTTCAATGATTTTCCTGTTAAAACGCATTTAGATTTTTGCAAAAATTGAATCCGATGTCACTCCAGCTTCCATATCTATGAAGCAACTGCAAGTGAAAATAAAGTGATATTAGTGTTACGTGAAAGTACTGTCTGTTCGAATGCGTGTTTCATATCTATATAACCAATTCATTACCAGAATTATACAGTTTGAAGTGCCTAATTTTTTGAAAATCTTGACTATTTGTTTTCCACAGAAATTTTCGACTATTTTATTGTACAAGCGGAATTCTACAAGTGAATGAAGTCGGTCTGTTAAATATTTTTGTAACGAACTTCTTTTTAACTCACCACAGTATTTAATGTTGTCCGACTGGCAGAAATTCAACCTGAAGTGTTGATTTGAGAATTTGTGATGTCTAATTGTCACGAAAGAGATTTTTACCGGTATTGGTACCCTAATCTTGTTTAATATGCATACGTTTCGATCGAATTTAGTCGATTCCTCCTTTGTGTTACCATTCGCTTCAATGAAAATTCAAATTTTTTGAAAACACTTGGTTATTATTTATCCCTCTTTAAATATTTAACTTTTGAATACTTGCATTTTAGCAGTTTTAGTTTCATATAAACTGTTCCTCTTCATTTGTATATTCCTTTGGAGACAGCGTTGAATGAACTAATATCAGTTTCAATAAGAACGCAATGGTAGGCGTAAAATTTACTGAAAATTTATCCGTAAACCTCTTATGAAGTTTAAACTCTCAGTAAAAATAACAGTTTTGTGAAAATAAAAATTTGAATACAACAGACAGTTGTTAATAGTATGAATATATATATGTATATATATACTTGTAAACTCGTACTTCTAGTCGAGTTTTAACAAACAGAATAGCCCTGCAAGTGCAACTTCAAATATTACAGTTTCAGCTCCCAGGTTTCACTATCAATTCTGATAAAAGCGGTTTATTTAAATTTAACAAATCGTCTACTACTCATATTCATTTGAATGAGCAGATTAAACATTTTTATATCAACCTGAAATAACTAACTACAACAAGTTTACACCGATTTTTAATAATGTAGATTTCGCCATGAGATTACATTAGTTAGAGGATCACTGAGAACCGTGAAGCACCGGATAGCTATTTCATCTTAGTTCAGGACTTTAGTAGTATGCACTAGTGGCATTCCAAGAATCAAAGTCAGGACCACTCGGCCACTGGGCTGGAATCCAAAGATCCACGAATTCTAACTTCTCTAAGTTCATGATATAACTCCACTGTCAACCAATGCCATCGACTGGAATCCATTTCCAACGTCGTATGGTGTAGACCGCTGGCTTGCAATAACATTTAACAACCTTCATCCTACAATGATAGCAATATCAGCTACAGTTCAGATCAAGATGTAGCAAAGGGACTATTTAACTCAAAGATTAAGGAAAGTAAACTTAATATTCAAATATTGCTCTATGCATAAATACAGGTAGATAAAAGAACTGGCATGTGAATTTGACTGCATCCTCTTAATGAGTTGCAATAAAAACACCCTGTTATAATTTCACTTCTAGGATTTATTGAAAATTTAATCAGTGTGCTGTAAGTGACTAAGATTTTCATTTGGTATTAATAATAAAATTAGTGATTTTTCTAGGCAGTAATTAAATCACAGAAATAAGATTTTTTTTAGCAATGGCTATAAAAATAAGTTAAAAATAAGTTTGATTCCAGAATAAATTATCTTCGAGGAAAAGGAAGTTTTACTGGTATCTTTCATTAATTGGTGAATTCAGTTTTACTTCCAGTGCTTATTAGAATGAGTGGGTTTTTTGAGGGATATTTAATTGAGAATAGTGGTGTTAGCTTAAGAGTGGTCAAGTGCCAGCCAACCATGCATATGGCCCGGCGTTTGAGTCCCGGCTGGCGCACTCCTTTGCCTTCCTCAGCTAGTTTCAATCCCAACAATGAAGGGAGGTTGTGTGGGAGGCTAGCAACCCCACTCCGCAAAAAACACCACTGCTACTGAGACTTTAAAGCTCAAGCTTGAAGTCCTATGTTCCACTCGGGACTCCAAGGAAAAGTGTTAGTTGAAATGTCGTTTTCTAATGTTCATTTATGAATGAGGCAGTAAGGAGCTGGTTGTTTAGTCGTGTACACATACATATATACCGGTATGAATTATATTCAAACGTAAATCTATATGAAGGTCAGATATGAAAGGAAATCACATAGTAATCAAGCAAACCCATTCTTATTCATGTTTCTGTATGATATCTGTTATTTTAATTTCTTAGGAATTTACTTATGAGATTTATCAAAACATTATTGTTTAATGTAACTGCTACTTATACAAAGCACCACATAAGATGCAAAGTTTACAGTGAAATACCACTGAATGATCCAGTTAGTCTGCTACACATTCGTAGCAGAAAAGGGGCTGAACAGACTTTCCAAGGTTTTCCCTATGTTTGACAACGTCTTCCCCTAAGTATAGAAGATGCAGCTGAAGGGTTTCTGGCTTTATACATATCCTGAATCTCTTACTCTTATGAATAATATTCTCATTTTCAATAGCTTACAGTTTTTAATGATAACAATTTATGAATGCCATTCACTGCTTAGTGTTGTCAGATTATATAAGACTATTACTACTACTACTACTACTACTACTACTACTACTACTACTACTACTACTACTACTACTACTACTACTACTACTACTACTACTACTACTACTACTACTACTACTACCCTGGCATATAATTTCATATGTTTTGTTACCCATTATTATTAGTAATTAACCTTCATAGGCATTTTCATGACCTTTTAAAACACCAAATAACTGTATAGCTTTGAAGAGAAGTTACGAGAAGAATATTCTTTTTTGACTTTTGGCTTTTCAATTTATATCACATGCATATAATTAGTAGATATTAAAGAGAAAGATTTCTTATGTTGCAAAATATTTCAAATCATGAGAATCAGTCTTTGGGTGATAATTAGTGTAGTTGTACAGTACCTTCTGTTAACTGAAAGATTTTATGGTTCCCTTCATTGTACTTTATGCGTTAGGAGTCAACATGTAGGCGTCAGCTTTCAGCAAGAGATATCTCTCACACTGAAGAAATTACTGTGATTTCCAAGACGTAAAGTTGCACCAATCATAACCTAAATGAAGGACCGCACTACTGTGGTAAAACCTCTAGACATTCAATGAGTACAACAGTTGTACGCCTTGAAAGATAACGAATTTTCTGAAAGTTTCAGAACTAAGAAATTCAGGTTAAATAGCGTTTCTTACAATTAACATTTAAAATGTAACAGATCATTTAATAATGGTAAGTAGAAATACTTTATATAATTACTTTACTGAAGGTGTATAGTCATTACTGTGTTCATTTGATAAGATAATTTTTTAGTGATAAATTTGTTAAGTATAAATTATCCATCACTTTTCCTTTCTTTAGGAAAATTCAGAAGACTCAACACCTTCAGAATGGTGTAGAACAACAAGAGATGGATTTCAAGGCATACACTCAAATCAGCATTCTAACGGTATCACCAGTTCAGTACTTCGATATCGAATGTAACAACCTACCATTAAATGTTGTCCTTTATAAATAAAAAATAAACTAAAGAACAATTGTGTTTAAAAATGTAACAAAAAATACAAACAAATAAAATCAATGAACAAAATTGAAGGTTACACAAAAAGGAAATATAATAAGTTTTCATAATGACTTATACATATTGGTTAATATTTACACAATATAAGTACATACATAATGATCATAATAATGTTAAAGACATGTTGACGATACTACTTAATTTCTAGCTGACTAAGTATTATTTCTTGTTTACTTCATTGCTTTATTTGTTTTCTCACTTGTAAAGGAAAATAATTGCATTTATTTATACATAAATATATTATTGGGTGAAATATAACCCTATAAAATGAATTTATTATTTACACTTCATATCTTAATTATTTAAAGTTTCACTGTTAGATACTGAACGGAATACTTAGTTAGTTACTAATTGAATTTAGAGGATTCCTAGTTTCCTGTTGGAAAACTAAAAGTATTTTCATTTGACAATAACTTGCAGACGCACTGTTAACTGATAGGTGTTAGTAAAATCAACTACCAATTATATGAGGTCGACAGAGATCTGTAATACCTAGAATGACGATAAGACAACTACAGGATTTATAGAGTACTAGTTATTACATTTGTTTTATCTTCAGAGTCACTGAAATAATTCTGACTATATTTATTTTTGCAAGAATTCCAATAAACCTATCGACTACTGAAAAAAAACTGCATGAACTAATTGCTGCTCCTGAAGGAAAAGGACTTCAGCCTCTTTGATTTCAATTCCTTTTGCAGTCATTAAATACTAACTGAAGTCATCAGAAAAATAGGGTGTGAGACTACCTGGCTGGTTACGTGTGATTTTTTAAAATTTATTTCATCGCCCTCATAGCTTCAGGGTTTTCAGCCACAAAATATGAGAAAATGCAACTTGATAAGCCTACACTTTTAGTGCTTTCATAGTAAATCTTTCCGGACAACCTTTGTGCAAAAATATTCAGAGCCTATTTAAGTGTATTGTTTCCATTATTTGTAACTGCTGGAGTAAAACTGAACTTTATGAAACTGTATGCTCTGGTACTTAGAAAGACAAAGCAATCATAATCTATACAATATAAGCAAATAGGGAAAACATAATGGGAACCTATCAGAGCTAATAAAGTTTGTTTAGAAGTAAGTTGCGCAGCGAAACAAATTCAAATTGTGATTTTTGACTACATTCCGAACGGTGGTAAACCTACGAATCTTATATGAATTTATCAGTATAATCTGCAGGACAGAATATTTTTAAGTTCTGAAGTGAGCATTCCAGTTCTTCTGGGTCAGTAAATGCAATTGTTATATTACACCTTAGTGTAATGGATCTGATATGTATTGTATTTGCAGCTGTGAGAGTGTGAGAATAGATATACACTTATCTTTGGCAACTCAGCATTTTCTGACCAAGTTATATAAATCGAGGAACATATGGAGACATGTAACATTCAGTCCAGTTTGGAAGCTTCAATTGGTCCTAAAACTCACAAACATAAGAATCAGTCAAAATGTAGCACCTCTATATTAAGCCTAATTGTACGCTTATTTAACTCATTCATGAGCACTTGTTATACACTTACAGAAACTAATTATACATATGCTTGTGGAATATTCGCCATTGTATTACTGAACATTGCTTTTCTTTGTTCCATATGTATTTTTACGCGGTTATACACCTTTTGTTCGTTTTAGCGTTTTTCGAAATTCGGTTTCGTTAACAGTACATCTTTTCAAGTTTTCACTTGCGCTTCTGAATACAACTTTGTTCGTCTTTTACTGTGTACAGCGTTAGCACATTGTAGAACGTGAAAACGTGGATGTACTATAATATTATGGCCGGAATCATCTTTAGTACGCCATGAAAGGACTGTCAACCTAATGACAAAAGAAATGCTTAAAGGTTCATCTGACATGCTGGCTTCAGAATTCTGTAGACCAATATTTTCTGACTGGCATAGCTACTAAATTCCGACAGATTTAATAATACTGTGAATGAAACTTAAAAAAGAGTCAAGTGAATGAAAAATCTGATGAAAAATAACTATTATCATCTTCTGATGTAACACTTCAATTTATTTAATTTCACTTGCTAGATTTCGTCACGAATCAGCATCACTAAGAGATTACTGAAAACCAGATAGCAGTGGATAACTGTTCTGTCCTGTCTTGTGAATCTTCATCAGTGAGTGAGCATAACCACGCCAGGGGTCGAACCAATACTCTAAAATACAGTATATGTAAATTACCAAGAATTTTTATCTTTTTTCCTGAAATGATCCATTTGACTGGAACTAATTGCAGCATTACAGTTCATTTGAATCAGCCTAAACAAGAACAGTAGAATCATTTGCCATATCTGACTGGTTTACTACTAAGAGTCAGAGAGCTGTAGGTTGATAAGGTTATTAACATAGAAGAAATACTATAGATATCGTCTCATATTGAAAAAAATGTTTATTAGTAGAAAGCTCGCCAGCAACGTGGGAGGTCCGGCGTCGATTTCAAACCGATGCACTACCAAGCCTAGCCGGTAGTAGGCTTGGAAAAAGAGGAAAAACTTGGAGTGAGGCTAACAACACAACTTTCTTAAAAATACTGAAAATAGCAGTTTGGTACATAATACGTTAATTCTCTTCCTTCTTATCGTTTATTTCCACTCCATATTTTTTTAACTTTATACTACTGTTTACTAGTAAGTAGTATAAATTTATATTTTGTTTACGATTCTATTACTCCGTAATTATAATAATTGATTTCCATTGGGATTTATCTCATTTATTGTATACACATTTCCTGTACGTACCACTGTTTGCTGAACATTGCTTATTCGAACCTCTTTATTCTTGATCTGTACATTCTCACGCTGTTTATTATTAACTGCAGATCCCTTTGACACACTTGCAGTTTTTGCCTATTAACTCGCAGTCACAGTGTTTTTGATAGCATATGACCTAGACACCTTACAACTTAAGGTTTGTTTGTTATATTTATTATTTTTATCAAATAAAGTATGATTATATTGCAATGGTTTACACACAATGATACGTTTTTGTTATTGGTAATATTTCGGGCAAAATACTGCCCTTGTTCACACCAATTGTTGGAATTGTTTCGTTTATGTTTAATACAGTACTTTATTTTAGACAAAGCCTGTGTTTTGAACTTTACACGTAACTTAGACCTTTGATCTAATGGATTGACTGCAGTTATGATTCCCAGTTTCCTAGAAATTTACACAATAATTATGCATAATTATGTAAACATTTTCGTAGCAATACTGTTCATTTCGCCAATATGAAAAAAGAAATACCTCTGGAAAAGTCTACTGAACCCCCTGGGTAGGGTATTGTACGTTAACCTACAGTAGACCACTGAAAAGGATTATTGCTATATCCTGTGGCAGGATATTTGAATGAGCGCATAATTTAGGGGAGCGAATATTATGGAATACGAAATGGTATTTGTTCTTACTACCAAAATGTGAAGGCCCAGATTTCGTCCTGTGAACCGTTTAATGACTGCATTTCCACCAAGCTTGCAACCACCCATCTTCGCTTCATAGGTTCACTGAAATTTTGGCTGATTGTGTGCAGGAAGACAAGATGGCAGCACGTTATGCGTTTAATTTCTTCCAAAACAAATGTACTTGCTTTACATGGATCAGAAAACAGTCAGCGAGCCAAATTAGAACAACAAGTGGATCGTTCAGGATACGAACTACATTTCTGGACTGGTGATGTAGTCTTCATATATGTCTAGCTAAAAGTATATCGTGCAAAAACAACAAAATGTAACTCGACTGCATGACAAAATGCACGGGTCTTTTACCACCCACCTTCAGCCTAACCAGTCAACTTAAAAAGTGAGTATCAGCACCCATTGGTGAATGATGATGAGACAGTTGGCCGTTAATTTACAGGATTATTTACCACCACAGTTTACTGCTTTGCATTACCCTCCTATCTTGAGAAATTTTGGGAGGTACTATTACAGACAGAGCATAGAGAAGTCAAACGTACGACTACTAATGGGCGAATGCAGTGTGCCATTGATAGTTACTGCTCTCGAAAACATTTGTTTTGTTTGATTTCGCTCTGTTGATAATCAACCCTTGCTCCGGTAAAGCTGTCTCCGATAGCACAAGTAGGAGCGTACTCCCAAATTTTTGTTGATCATATGGATTTCTCAGTTACCTAGTGCTACTCAAGGTAGTGCACAAGAGACTGAACATACCATGAAAAACACAATCTAACAAATATGTTTCATTGAGCGCTTTCAAACATTAGGCTTATTAAACTCAAGAAAGTTATCAGTCGATAATCAACTTATTTTGGCTACAGACCATCGATTTTAGAAGTTTCCTAGTTAAGAGTGAAAAAGAATCAGGAGAAAGTTCAACAATCAGAAATAAAATATCAAACGCATACCGTAGCAGAACCGCAGATTTGGAAATCCACTTGAAGAAATCCATTTGAGGTGTCGACATTTACTTAAATACTTCCGGTAATTCTAAAATTAGCGGAAATATTTGTAAATTGTAAACTTCGCTCACCCAGGTATTACTATTCTGGCGTGTACCCATCCTTTTTATTTAGTCTTATTGTGTCTTGTTTTCTAGTGCATTTATTTTTTAATCCTCCGATTTTCTGTTGTAAGGTGCTAGTGTGTTGTTGATAATATGTTGTTTGGTGAAGCATTCATAAGGGTGCTGTAAGCTTTGTGTGTAAACTGAGTCCTACGCGTAGATGTTAATAGACGGACAAGTTAATTAACTTTTTTTCTCGTCCAGACATATTGTTACTGCAAATATGACTCTTAATAATTTGATCTTTTCATTAGTGTTCCACTATCTTTACCCCTGTAGCGGTAAATAATTCCCCAAAATTATTGACCACAGCAATCATCACTCAACATTGGATGCTGACCCTCACTGTTTAAGTCGACTTGTTTAGCTGAAGGGTTCCGGTCAAGCATCCCCGCCATTTGGTACTCGGTCGTGTCACGTGCGTGCACGATTACTAGCTAGCTAAGCATTCACCTCTACCCGCGATTTGGTCCCGAAATATACTACGTACTTTGGACGACAAAATCTGGTCTTTTGCTTTATCTTTGGTACTCGAAGAGGGAACACTATAGAAGTTGTTGGTATAAGATCTTGCGTTAGTATAATCCGTACAACTCGCGAACGTCGATACCTGCAACCCCTAAACCCCCATTTTGGGTGAGCTACTGAATCGATGACGCTTTCGAACTATTGTCATCATGGAGACCTCCGTGTTTTAAAAACACAAACAATATTTCCAAGTACGCAGCCCTTCAAATGCACTCCAATATATCACTAATATTTCGATATGAGTGAATAACATGAGGTCGATGTATTTTCCTAATTTAAAGGAATCTGTGGTAGGTGAACATAGTTCCTATCAAGTGACAGGCGCTCCCTCCAGCAGTCTGTAGTGTCGAAAATCTAAGATGGAAATGTGTTGAAAAATACAAGCCAAAGTATCCAAGTATGTTTGGGATGATTCCGCCTTGTCAACCCTGCTTAACTTGTAAGTAATGTTTTTTCAGTGGCGTTTAAATGCATTGGCGTCTAGAATGATGTAAGACTTCAGTTTGCAATTCTGTTTGCATCTCCAATTTACTCTAGCAATATGTAGCTGTTTCTACTGTGTTTTTACATTTGTCAGCCAGATTTAGCTCCTTTCCTACAGAAGTGATTAAACGCATTTTATTTTCCTACTCCCAAAAGTAAGACGCTTCGGCGTAATGTGACAAGCCTTGTTCGTAACATTAAGAGCAATTCCCACAGAGGATTTGGCTAAGTCGGTCGACAGAATTCTGAAGATATCCTAACAGCCGGTAATGGAAGTATGCTAGGTCGGTGCCCAGTCTAAAAGCCTTCACTATGAAACGCCAGACTTACGTAACTCTGTTTGGTGATTTCTTCGGCTGCGCATCCGCTACTTAGCCCGAGTTGACGGAATAAATGCTATGAAACCAGCTCGTCTACAAAAACAAGACACTCTGCTCGATACGAATTGCTAACAGCAACGCTGGAATCATGACGCAAACCATTAGACGTAGGTAAGGCGACTATAGCCGTGACATTTTCTTGGGTATTCCTCACCCTATAGTGCCCCAGAGTTACCAACGTAACGTCTTCAATACGTCATATGGCTTGCCCAACGCAGGCTTCAGAGCTGCTATCTAGCTGATAGTCAGTTTTTCTGTTTGTCATGAGTGAAAAGGTAAACCGTTGGGCTCATGCGTTCATAGACTATCTGAAGATAATGGGACAGAAGTCTTCTTGGTGCGTTGTTTTACCTTATGTACCTGCTTCTACCGCGTTTACATAAATCTGACTGGACTCCTTTATGCACGTACGTCGAAGTATAAAAATTCCACTATACCATATTTAGCACGTACTTTATGTGATGAAAATGGCGTCAGAAGTGAACTAACTAACCTTCTTAGCACCACTAAATAAACCATTTCCTTCGCCCTTAAAGCATCATACTTTATTGTTATTGTATTTCTTATATTTATAATCCTCTCAATTTTTTCGTTTTGTTTATTTTATTTTTCATAAGTGTGGACATTATTTTAAGCTGTATTATGACTGTTAACTCTGTATTTCCCCTCACTATACCATATCAACAGAACATTAGACCCAATAATCTATAACATGCTAAAGTTTCCAAACTGAATCGACAATACTGTTTGAAACAAACTCACTGTTATTATTATTATATCTAATAATTATGTCGTAAATGTGGACAAATTCCTCCGATTAATTTTGTTTTAATTTTTAATTTTATATATATTTTGAGTAAATCAGATGCAATATTGTGACAAATACTGAGAATTCCATTCTGTATTATAAGTACTGTTTTTGGAATAAAGTAAATTATTATTATTATTATTTAGAATGCCACGGATATAGCTGTTGTCGACTTATGTTGACCATTATGATCTAGGTCCTGAAACGCAACCCGTCAAGGATACGTGGAACAGTCGCATGCGCTTCAGTGGAGAAATGGCTTGAGGATTTAGGGTGCCCACCCTACAGTGTAGCTAACCGTGCGTGGCATTTCGAAAACAGTCCATTTCTTGGCCTGTCTAAACTCCCAGATTGCACACGTTTAGGAAGTATATAACCCAATATCCTCAAATAGACAGTATGATGGGAGGCTTCCACTGAGTTTTGAAAGGGGCACTTTCACCCGCAAACACTACACACTGGGCTGAGTCAGTACCATTAGTCCTCTTTGACATTCGAAATGTGTTTAGGACTGATGCTGAGTGAGATACCACTGAACTAGCACATTAACAATACTACGATTACAAGGTGAGTTTGTTTCTCCCTGATGTTTTCAACCTCTGTCCATCACGCCTCACGTGTCAGTGGACTCAAAAACGCGATGCGTTTACTCCCTCCAAACACAGTCAATTGATATTTTGACCATCGATGTTCAAAAACGGCCTCATATGCATTTGTTCGCAACGAATCCGAACTTCGACCGCTGTAGCATGCATATGACGAACCATATACAGTCATGAAACGCACAAATCCTTCGCTCTAGATAAAAACTGTCAAG